>PVJI01001982.1:0-158355 GCA_004026765.1 Micronycteris hirsuta | reverse complement strand
CAGTGGCCCCGCAGCCTCCCAGCTCCAAGCCCGCTTCACAGGCTCTCAGTCCGGACTTGCCACTGGCTGATTCAGCCCCGGCGTTCCATCGCCAAGTTCCCGACCAAGCTCGTCACGGCCGCAGATCAGGGGGTGGCCGCAGGAGGCAGACCCTCAGAAACAGCCCGTAAGCCTCCCATCTCAGCCTGTGTCCCTCTGCTCCTCACCGCCATCTCCAGCCACAAGCACTGCTGCCCGCACACACACAGAGCCCCCGGCCCACGTCGGCAATGGGCCGGGCCCCTGCCTTCCTCCACCCCCCCCCCCGCCCACCCCGGCCACCCCTTCCTCTGGGGGTCATGCCCACCTGCGTAAGCTAGACTCGCCGCCCTCAAGAAAGGTGCTTCCCGAAGAGCAATGGACACACAGCTGCAGGGCCCGATCGTGGCGCAGGGCCCCTGAGCACATGCCGTCCGTCCGGAGCAGCGCTGGCCCCGGCCCCTCGTGGTGGTGCCCTTGTCTTGTCGCCTCGCTGTCCTGGCTGGCTGCCACGGGCCACGTGTGGCCACTGAGCATTGGCCAGTGTGACCGAAGTCTTTCATTTCATTTTAATTAATTTGGATTGAATTTAAATGGTTCCACGTGCCGGTGGCAACTGTGTGGACAACGCAGTCTCTGGGGGACCCACAGAAAATGCCACGAGAAGGAAAGAACGAAGGCATTCTTTTTAAACATGGGATTTTAGCAAGTGCGCCCAGCTGATGAGACGCAGGGACTCTTGCTGGGAACGTCAGTCGTGTCATGCCTGTCAGCGTCCCCACTGACCGGTGGGACCCCGCGCCAAGGGGCAGTGCGCCCTGAGAGACCGCTCCTAGGCCAGCGGCCCGTGGCTCGAACAGGCGAGGTGTTTGGGCAGCATGTTAAGCACTAACCACCAAAACAGCCCAAGGAAGCGCCAGTACCAGAATTCCCAAACCTAACCGCGAACTGCCAGCCCCGGGACTCCGCAGGGTGTGTGCCCACGTCCACCCTGTGGTGGCTGTTCCCAGGCCTCAGGGAACAGAGAGTTGAGAGCTGCCATCTCTGCTGCACAGGCCCAGGAGGTCAAAGTGCAAACCGAATGGCTTCGGGACAGGTGTGCTGGAGTTGGGGGCACCATTTTGCAGGGAGAGGCACCAATTTAACGAATAAACACTGTGTTGATGTTTGCTGGAGGTCACTGTTCCTAAGTAAAACGGCTTTGTCTGTAAACTCTACCAGCAAGGAGGAACCCCAGCACAGGGCTTTAACACAGAAGGGGACAGAGGCAGTGACACCCACCTCTGGGTGTGGTTGGGGCGGGTGGGTGTTTGTACGGCACCTGGAGTGTCTTTGGCGGGACCAGCTGCCTGAGCAGTTGGCCGTGTCTGCGATGGAGCAGGGCAGGGCCGATGGCAATGGTGCAGGGACAGCAGCCACACACAAAGGCGGGGGGACGGGGGGGTGGTGCGGAGTGTCGCCATCTATAGGGAACCTTTTCGCGTGGCATGGGAAATGTAGCCCAGCTCCCACTGAGAAAGCCGAGTGTGGATGCAAGCTTCGGCACACAGGCCCCACGTCCACGGATGGGTTCTCCCGTGGGAAATCAGGCCTGCATTGTACCCAGGCCACTGTGAGGCTTGCTTTTGCTAAAACTCCCTCACCCTGCTTTGAGGCAGCGAGGGCTTACTGCAACTTCCTCAAATCTGAGCTAAGCCTCCTAAGTATGGAGTGTAACCAGTCCAACCACTTTCCCTTTACATTTGCAAATCTCCTTCTTCTCTGATGTAATTAGCAACATCCTCTCCTTTGTCTTCAGTAACAGGTAACCACCTAATGCGAACCTGTGCATAGTAAATGAGGACCGTCCTGACGTAATGTACCCAATAAAAGGCCTGTGCACGCGGGGGTCACAACCCTCTCTCTCACTTAGAAAGCGGCCCTGTGGTCCCTTTTCTCCACGGGACTTCCGTAGTCTGTGTGCATTTACTTGCCACAGCAGCAACCACAACGCACAGACCCCGTGCGGGCATGGGATCCGCATCAGCCCTTGGCAGGGGCTCCCAGTGGGCCGGCTGTGTGGGGGAAAGCTGAAAAGAGACACTGGCGTGGCAGCTGTGGGGGGTGTGATGCCCCGGGGCGAGGGGGGCTGCAGAGAGGGGCTGTGCTGCCCCCACCATCCCCCACCCCCAGTCCAGAAGCGCCTGGCCTGCCCGGGGCTGGCCGCGGCGTTTCACCTCAGCGCGCCCCAGTTCCTGGGCAGAGTCCCAGCCTGGCTGAGGCAGCGGCCTGGGCCGTGTCACCCCAGGA
Source organism: Micronycteris hirsuta (assembly GCA_004026765.1). NCBI lineage: Eukaryota > Metazoa > Chordata > Mammalia > Chiroptera > Phyllostomidae > Micronycteris > Micronycteris hirsuta. The sequence continues at coordinate 156,048 of PVJI01001982.1, read as the reverse complement.
TGGTCGCAGGGGCGGGGCATGAGGTCTTGCTCAGAGCCGGAGACCAGAGCCCCTCCAACCTTCCAGGCACGTCCTTCCGTGTGCGGGTGGACTTCTGCCACCTCCCAGTACCCGAGAGGCTTTGCATCAAGGAAACGGGGTCCCACGTCACCTGAAAACCAAGGCTGGATCTGCTCATTAACCCATTTAAGTGTTTGCTCAGCGCTCACCGGGATGGGGCCTGGGAAACCTACAGCAGCGGTTCTGTACGGCCCACAGACCCCCCTTCCCCACCCCCACGCCCTTCCCAGTGTTTCATATGAATGGGATCCTGAAAAGCAGGGTCTCTTGCACAGGAGAAGCTGGAGCAGCAGGCAGCACATCGTCCTTTCTACCCCTGAACACCGCTCTGTGCGGGGGTGAACCTGTCCCCCACGTGTCTGATGACGTGTCTGCGAGCAGACATGCGGGCTGTTTTTGTCTTTGGGCAACAATGCCGTTTGGAGGATTCTTGTAACTGGGGGTGGGGGGCTTAGAAATTACAGCCCTGCAGGCTGGGAAGTCCAAGATCAAGGTCCAGGAGCTTTGGGTCGGGGGAGTCACCTGCCTGGCTCTAATGGCCATCTTGCCATGTCCTCACATGGTGGGGCCCCCTGACTAGGCCACTAGCCCCATTCCTGAGGGCTCCACCCTCAGGACCCACCTGCTTCCCAATGTCATCGCTCGGGAGTTTCACCTTCAACGCATGTTTGGGGACCCGTCGTTCAGACCACCGCACGCACAGGCCCAGGCCCGGGAGAGGAGCCACGGGCGCCTCCTGCCGGACGGCGGCTGTTTCCCGCCGCGGCTGGCACTGGCGGCCCCTAAGGGTGCCAACAGGGGAGGCATGAGGGCTCCAGCCCTGGCCACACGGGGGGCCATCTCTCTGGTGACAGCCATGCCAGGTGGACGTGAAGGTGGAGTGCGTTGACCCTCATGACCCTTTCAGAGGGGCTGAGATGCCTATTTGTCGCCTGTACGTCTTCTTTGGTGAACAAGCTATTTATGTCTCTTACCCATTTTAAGTCGGACTGTTGATCTTGTCAAGTTGTGAAAGTTCTTTATTTGTCTTGGCCACACGCTCTTTCCACCTGCATTTGTAGACATTTTTCTCGGTCTGTGGCTTGTCTTTTCTTTTTCTTAATGTCTAATGACACACAAGCATCTTTAACCTTGATGAAGTGCAACATGCCAGTTTCTCCTTTTGTGGACCCCACTTTTAGTGTCGCATCTAAGGTCGCTTTGCCTGCCAGACTCCCCCAAGTCTTCTGTGTTTTCTTCTAAGTGCTTTAAGTTAGGTCCGTGACCCACCAGAGTCCATGTTGGTGAGTGGGGTGAGGTGAGGGTCTGAATCCATCCTCTCGCCCGTGGGTAGCCGAGTGCCCCAGCCCCATTTGTGGAAGAGACTCTTTCCCTTGGTGCCTTGGCTGCAAATCAGGTGGCCGAAATGTGAACACTTACGCATGACCTCCACCATCTATTCCCTTGATCCTTACGTCTACCCAGGGCCAGCAGCCATGGGTACTGTGGCTTCAGAGCAAGAACTGACATAGGGCTGCAAAAATGCTCCAGTTTCTTTCTTTCTCAAAATCATTTAATATATTATGAGCCCTTTGCAATTCCAAGTAAATTTTATGGTCAGTTTGCCAATTTCTATGCCCCCAAAACTCTTGCTGAAATCCTTACAGGATTTTACTGACTCGAAACCACTTCAGGGGGAAGGACAATCTTCAATCTTCCACCCCACAGTCACGGAACGCTCTCTGCCTCGGGTTCTCCCCGACTTTCTCTCAGCACCGTTGCAGCTTTCAGCATGCAAAGCTTGTGCTCCCTTCGTTGGGTGGTCCTACTTTTTTTGATGCAATTGTGACTGGAGCTGTTTCCTTCATTCCACTCTCTGCGTGTTTGTTACTGGTTTATAGAAATACAAATGATTCTTGTGTATTGACTGGTATCTAGCACCCTTGCCAAACTCATTTATTAGAGTTATTCGTTTTTGTGAAGGGTTTTTTGAAATTATAAACATTCTTTCCCACACACTGGAACATTTCACTATTAATATTTATTCATATTTGTTTCCAGTAAACACTGGAGAGAAAATGACATCAGCAACACGCTGATCATGTTGGTAGATGAAAAAGAGGATCATGCTAAGTTAGATGAACCGACACGGCACAGCGCGCGCCCTGTTAGACACTGAGAGTCTGCGTGGAGCGGCGCCCGAACAGCGCTGAGTGGGGTCCGGGGGCAGAGGGGCTGAGATGCCGACAGAGGCTGCGTGGAGCTGCAGCCACGATTTTAAACTGTCAGGAGCCCTGACGACAAGGCACCACTTTCTGACATAGCTGACTGGCCGCACCCAGAGACAGTGAGGAAGGTAAGGGACCTTCGGACAGGCAGACTGGCCATTGCTGTGTGTTTGAAGTGTGTGCAGAAACAAGCTTCGGGACGGAGGCCTGCTTCAGACAGGCGGCTGCTCTGCTCCTCAGCACTCGGCCCACATTTCGGAAGTGGTGGGGCAGGAGTTGATACAGCTGCGCCTGCGCTGTGGAGGGAGAGACAGACCCCGGTCCCCCGCCCCCGCAAGTCTTTCTGGGCAGGAAGAAGAGTGCAGACATGCCTTCTCCTCCATCGCCACTCAACTCATGACGCAGGGCAGGACAACAGGACCTGCTCCTGGAGAAGCGACGTGGGGAGCGTCTGACACGGTTACTACCTGTTGCTATGCACCCCCGACCCCCCACAGGTCTCTCCAACTCCAGAAAGGTTGCCCGACCCTCACTACTTGGGAGGCATCGGTGATAGAAAGTTCTGTGATTCGGCTCTTCAAAGTTCAGGACTCACGCATGAGCCATGAGAAAAACCCTTGGCGTTTCTGAAAGTCTTCCTGCTCGAAAGCGGCTGAGAACGAGGTGGGAGTAGCCGGCAGCTTCGGGACCAGGAACAGCGCTGCTACTGAGAACCGCTGGGTGAGACCCCGCATTTCTAAACCTCAGGGAGCCCCAGGGTGTTCTGTGTGGAGCAATACCTGCTCCTTGAGGCTGTGTCGGTTCTGCTCAAATATCTAACCCCATGTCAGAGCCCCTGGAGTGCCGTCATGGGCCCCCAACACACCATGGCTCCTATTCTAATCGCCAGGCTGATGTTCCGACGGAGAGAAGGCCTGCTGGGGTCGGCCACACACCCGGGTGTGCGAGGACCACACCACTGGAGGAACAAGGCCCTGCGTGCTCGCTTTCCAGGAAGGGGCCCTTGGGAACCCGTGGTCTCGGGTCTCACTCTGCAGGGACCCATCTTGCACTGGCCAAAGATGGCTCCTGCCTCCCTGCTGTCCTGGGGCCCCTGGGGCCCCCAGACTCGACTCCACTTCTTCTAGCACGTCTCTCCTTCCAGCAGACAAAACAAGTCTCCTGTTTGTTCTGTCATGTGTCTGCCTTCCGGTCCCTGTGGGAATGTGAGCCCCTCCATGAACGTCTCTCCTGTCCACCCAGATGGCACCTGATGCGTGGCTGGCACCTGGAAAACCCACACAAGGCCAATGAGAGATGAGTGCGGGGCCACTGGGAGAAGTGCCATCACTGGGCCCAAGGGCCACCTTCAGAGCAGAGCGCCCCAGGCGTCCTTGCTGCCCAGAAGTCAGTGCTGCTCCCAGGTGGGCTCCAGCCCCTGCCGGAGGTCCGGCAGGAGAACCCCTGTCCTGCCACCTGGACGCCAGGCAGAGGCTGGCCCCGGGCCGTGCATTCACCAAAGCTGCCTCCTGGCCACCTGGAGGGTCTGTCCCATCGGGAGAAGCCAGGCGCCCCTGTAATGGGAGCACGTGCTCCCCAGCGAGGGTCTGTCTGAAGGTGCTGCTAATGCCTTTGACACAGCGGTTTGGGGACAACACTTTGCCATCTCCTGTGTCTGAAATTCTCAGGCCACTTGGCAGAGGGCCCTGGAGCCTGAGTGGCCTGGGTCTGGGGCCACTTGGCCTGAGTACCCTGGGTCTGGGCACCAGGGGAAGCCACAGCCCCTCCCTGGGCTGGACGCCGCCAACCCGCAGTTCCAGCCTAAACCGCACACATGCTGGGAAGTGGAGAGTAGTGTCATCGAGTCCAGGCAGGTCACCTGTAATCAAACGTGTCCAGTCCCTTTGACCTGGAGAGAAAGACGCTTTCACACGTTGTTAACTTCATCTGATGAATTTGCATGTTCCCTGCGGGGAGCGAGTGAGGGCTGCATTCTCCCAGCTTCTCTGCCTGGGGGAGGGCACATGAGACTCCCCCCCATCCCCGCCCTGACAGAGGCAAGAGGGCAGCAGCGGGACTCCAAGGCTCTCCGAGGTCTGAGGAGACCTCATCTGCCAGAGGGCGCCACAGGGGTGAGTGTGCTGGGGGCAGTGGGACAATGGGGACCCGGCAGGAGCCCCCCACCTTCTCAGGCCTTCTGGAGGCCGGTGCAGCCCCTGCGCCATCTGGTGGTGCTCCCCGGAACGTCAGGGCATTCAGGTGCCCCACTGCTCTGTCCCCAAGCCCTGACCCTGCTTAGAAGATGTTGGAGGTGACAATGGTGAAGTTCGCAAGTGTCATCTCAACCTGTTCCCTACCATCTCAGGGGAATTGAACTTAAAAGGTGAGGCCTCACCCGGTGGGGAGCCTTGGGGGGCCCTCGGTGAGCCTTGCGCTCAGGACAGTGGGACGGATGGCCCCCTGCATCTGGGGGCCCAAGGGGAATGTGCTAGAAAAGACTCACCCGACATTTCGGTTTGCTCTGCACGCCCTTGAGAAACCTGTTCCGTGGGCCGAGGTTGGGGAGGCGCTCGGAGGCCCGCCTTCGCGGAGGCCCGCCTTCGCCCGCGTGCGGCCGGTCGCCGGCTGGCTCTCCTCCTCGCTTTTGTTTTTGGTCCTTTTTGGTCCCGCACGAGCGGCACCTCCCGCAGCCGCCCTCCCCACGGTCGCCCCGCGCCGCGGCCCGCGCCCTTGGGCGCCCACCAGCTCCCGGCGGCTACGCGCTTCCAGGTGTTCCCACGTTCCGTCCCCACGTTCCCCCCGCAGCTGACGGAGCCTCTGTGCGTGGAAAACGCTTCCCGTGGTCAGATTCGTGGCCGGGGCCGGGCCGCAGCGACGCCCGCGCTTCCCCGAAAGCAGGGTGGCCCAGGGCGCCGCTGTCTCCGCGGCCTCGGCTCGTTCGAAGGCGCGCGAGTTCCCCGCGGCCTGGACGCCGCGCCCTCCGCCGCGACCGCTGGGTCGCGTCTGTGGCGCCCGCGGGACTCTGCGCGGGGAACGCGCCCTGCGGCGGCCGGAAGTCCTGCCACTTCCGGCTTCTCACCGACCCGCGAGCGTCCTCGGTGGCGTCTTATTTCTACTCTTTTCTTTTTTTCCTTTAGAGAGAGGGGAAGGGAGGGAGACAGAGAGGGAGAGGAACAGCAATGTATGGTTGCCTCTCACATGGCCCTCATGGGGACCTGGCCCGCAACCCAGGCATGTGCCCTGACTGGGAATCGAACCGGGACCCTCTGGTTCCCAGCCCGCGCTCAATCCACTGAGCTACACCAGCCAGGGTGTTTCTACTCTTTTCTGTCTGACGTTTCGCTTCGGAAGAAAAACGAGGCAGAATCTAAAGACGAGGCACTGGAAGCGTCCGAGAGGAACAGGGTCAGCCCCACACGGCATCTCGAACCCCCGCCTCCCAGCTGCCGCAGCCGAGCAGGTGACGCCGGACCGGACCCCAGGCCCCTCCCCTCCGCCTGGGTGTGGGTCCCGCGTCTTTGGGAGGGACCCGGGCAGTCCGAAAGCCTGTGTTCCAGCAGGTGTGACAGACAAGCCTGCAGGTCGAGCTTGGTCATGGCAGTGAGACACGGTTGTGGGGGCTGTGAGCAGGGGCAGGATCGTTCTGCCCCCACCTGAGACCAGAGGGGTGACAGGACAGGAGAGAGCACAGGGATCCAGGTGAGATGAGGTGAGCTGAAGTGAGGTGAGTTGGGATGAGGTAAGTTGAGATGACGTGAGGTGAGTTGAGGTGAAGTAAGTTGAAGTGAGTTGAGGTGAGGTGAAGTGAGGTAAATTGAGGTCAGTTGAGATGAGGTGAGGTGAGTTGAGGTGAAATAAGTTGAGGTGAGGTGAGGTAAGTTGAGGTGAGTTGAGATGAGGTGAAGTGAGTTGAGGTGAAATAAGTTGAGGTGAAGTGAGGCAAATTGAGGTCAGTTGAGATGAGGTGAGGTGAGTTGAGGTGAAATAAGTTGAGGTGAGGTGAGGTAAGTTGAGGTGAGTTGAGATGAGGTGAGGCAAGTTGAGGTGGGTTGAAATGAGGTGAATTGAGGTGAGGTAAGTTGAGGTGAGGTGAGGTGAGATGAGGTGTGGTGAGGTGAGTTGAAGACAGAGGCCAGCAGCTTCTGTGTCAGCCTCCAAGGATCTCTGCCTCCTGGTGCTGTCAGCAACTTTCTTCTCCAGGGTGTGATGGACTCTCTGGCTTTTAAGTTATAGAAGTGGCAGAAGTGATGCACATCACTCCCAGGATCAGGTATGAAGGGACCATGGCTCTGTCTTTCAGGGTGCTGTCCCTCAGGTGTCCCTGCGTCAGTGGCTCTGGAGGTGGCATCTGCCAGGTCATCAGGCCACCTGCAGGCGGCACACATAGAGAGGAGGACGAGGGGAGGCGGCTGCGCACCAGAAAGTATGAGGCCGAAGGGCGTCCCTCCCACTGAGCTTCTGAGCCTGACGGAACCCGAGACAGACTTAAGCTACTGTCACTGCTGAACTACCCCGGTCCTTACCCACAGCAGCTTGTCCTTCAAACCGCCAGCTGTTGGGGTCACTTGCTACACAGCAACTGAGCACTGATACATTGTAAGCAGCAAACATGCAACCTGAAACAGTGCATATTCCCACGTGTCGGAGTGGCTACAGGTAGAAGTATGGTTACAGGTTCTCTGCTCTGGGACACAGAACTCCTTCTCCAGTCAGGGCCAGCGTGAGTGAGAACTGGTGCAGCCACTGGGGGAGCCATTGCTGTAACAGAGCTGGCTCTCAGAGACGCCCGACGAACACCAGAAGACAAGGGGGGCGCCTGGTTCAGCGCATTTGAAGAGCAACATTGGCAATGGCTAGAGCATCTATCAGGAGGGCTGGGTCAGCAGTGACACGGCACTCTGCAGGGACTAACTTAGAGGGGTGAGCATCGTGTGGACGGATCTCAAGAACAGGCATCAGGGATGGGGTGGCGAGAAGCAAAACATTATTTATTGTGTGACAGACGTCACATACTATAAATATATACATCAGAAACACTGAGATTTAGTTTTATAAAGTTATGTGGCAAAAATGCAAAAACATGGACCAGAAGTCCACACATTACTTTCAGGGCAGGTTCCTCCTGGGGTCAGGGGGAGGAGCCCGGGATGTTGGCAGAGCTGCGTCTGCCAGGTGTCCGTTATTGAAATGTTTAAGGTGAGGTGTGAAACCTGACCAGGCTCCATGGTAGGCACACAGCCTGAGTTTCCCTCCTCAATGTGATTGTGGTATTTATTTTCAAAAGGTAAAAAAAAATCAATGCTTTGTAACATACATTTAAAAAGTCACTTTCAGATAAAATGATCCAAAAGATGTCGCAAACACCTTTGTTCTAATTAAAATGGAAGAAAATTGGCCCTTAGGAACCTCCTGGCCCTAGAGCTGGTAATACTTTCAGTAGTTTCAGAAATGAGACCTGTTACTGTAAGATCCTCTCCTTTTGGGTAAATTACATATATATAATATATATCTCCTCATAAATGTCCACCTTAAGCCCAAAGAGGCCCTGGGTACATTGTAGCCTCTCACCAGCTCCCATCCCCACATCAGTTGGCTAGACCACGTAACCATCCCCAGACCCCCAACCCCACAACCCTCAACCCCAGCTCCTGGTCTCTAGTCCTGGCTCCAATTTCAAGCACTCTGGCCTCCAGGCTTGCAGCTGGGCAGCTATGCCCGTCTGGCAGTCAGATCAGATGGCCGTGCTCCCCATACCTCATTCTGCAGCCCAGGCATGGGGGTCCCAGGAAACAGACTTGAAGGGGGTTGTATGCAGGAAGTTCACTGAGTGCTCTTGTGGTGGCAGCTGTGAAAGGAAAGCAGACTTGGCAGAAGAGGCCGTGAAGGGTAGGGCAGCACCTTGGACAGCCCCCCAGGAGTGGCTAAACCCCCATGAGCTAGCCCTGGTGGCTGGTCTGTACCCACTCTTTACCCCAGTGACAAGTCACAGGACGGGGGAGCCCAAGGACAGTGGAGTGGATTGGGGGTGGCAGCACGTTGGCAGGCCAGGATTGCTGTTGGGAGTTTGTGGATTCCCTGTCTGGGGGGAGCATGCTTGGCTGTGGGAAGATGGCTAAGCCTGGGCCCTTTGGCCTTGTCCTTCAAGGTCATTTCTAGCCCAGGTCACTGAAGTTGCAAAGTATTTGGGCGGAGAGAATAGTACAAGGACTTAAATTATTGGACATTTAAAATGAAGACACTGCCGTGGGACCTACTTGTACAGGTAAAGGCTGACAGGGCCACCTGGTCATGGTCTGGGTCCCAGGGGCCATCCCCACAGTTCAGGGTACCCACCCCCACCCGGGGTGCAGCAGAGCAGCCCCGCAGGGCCCCAGGTCCATGAGAGCCAGCGAGGACAGGAACACACAGCAGGAGCCAGAGGTGAGAGGGCAATGAACGCGTCTTTATTGACACAAGAGCAACAAGCTGTACGAGGTACAAAATACTGGACTCCAGGTGCAGTGGAAGTGGGGTCGGCCGTCAGAGGACACCGTCAGCCAGTGCAGACCCACCCAACCAAACAAAACAAGAAAACCAAGAACAAGCCTCCAACCCCACCAAGCAAAAGAAAGACCCACTGGAAGTTCCAGACAATCGGACAACTGATTTAAATTACAGAAGAAACAGGCGGCTGCTACCAGTGGGAACAGGCGTCAGAAAGGACGTGATGTCGTCACAGCTTGGCTTTCACATCACCTGTCGTAAGCTCTTGGGTGAAGAGGGTCAACCCCTGTTGCGTGTATGTTCTGTTGTGTCATTCTCATAAACTAGACACTAGAGCCTCCACCATGGAGCACACGCCCTCCCCCAAATAGACAGAAACTGTCGCTTTCTTCCCTTTCCATAGGAGACTTTGAATCACGTCAGAGATAAAGTGAGCCGAGCTAGCAACAAGCCCGGCTTCGTTACAGGAAGAAATGGGTTGCTTTCGATGCAGTGCAGGATCTGAAAGCACAGTGCTCGGACAGTGCATGGTGGCTTAGTGTAAAGTGAAATCTCAGCCAGACATCATCTCAAAGGAATAAAAAGTCAACGCAGCAGTGTGGGAAGGGGCTCCTTGGGGCCCACCGGGTCTCCATCCGAATAGCCGGTCCTCAGGGCCACGCGGGCCGCCTTGCCTCGCCCACGTAAAAAGATAAAGGAAAAAAAGAAAACAAAGCAAAACAAAATTCCTCCAAATCAAATGAAGAGACAGGCAGTTAGTTCACTTGAAATCTGCTCAGTTCCCCTAAAACACTGTTTCCACATAAATACAATAAACTCTATTGTTGGTATGTCACAAGTGTTAAGCTTTTTTTCTTAATATGACAAATGTTTAAATAGTCCTTTTTATTTTTCTTACAAGAAAAAGTACAATTTCTTAAGAATAAGTTCATTAAGATGCAAACGTTCCCCCCCTCTCCTTCAAGGGTTTGTGTTACAGAAAAATCTCCATCTTTTGAATCAGCAAATGTCATGAGAGGGGACCGCAAAGGCATTTTCTCCTCCCCCAAGCTGCCGAGTTCGGCGTGCAAATAGAAAGACATGCCGGCCGTACAGTCATGCAACCTCCGGGTGTAGGAAACGTAAAAAAATAGAGTCATATATATTTATACGTGTATTTATATATGTATCAATGCCCATAAAACACGTGGGCCCAAAAGTCTACAAAAAGAAGAATGGAATGAGCACGCGGCTGTGACCAGGAAAGAAGGAATGTTTTGATGGAAAATAGAAAACCACCAAGTCCAAGGCTGGTGCTCCAGCCCAGACTCACTGCGTGTCAGACCGCTACAAGACGGTCCTTCCTCTGGAAACAGACTTTTAAAAGAAATAAAAGAAAAACTGAAACACGTTGACAAAGTGGCCCTTTGGAAGGCGGGCGCGGTCCCGAACAGCCGCCTGCTGGTGGGGCTTGGCCGCATCATGGCGGGAAAGCCAGAAGGGCCGGGCTGACACCGCGAGCCCTGCGGCATCACGGGGTTCCCCAAGAAAGGAGATAAAGTGCTCACTTGCTGACCCCCGGCCTGTGCCCCAAGGCCTTTGCAAAAGGGAAGAAAAGGCTAAGGTCCAAGGACCAAAGAGGGAGGTTTGAGGGGCCCTCCCTGACGCGGAGTCCTGCCCACACTGGGCAGGCCCTCTGCTGTCTGCCCTGGACGGGTGGCCTGGAGAGGGGCCGAGTGTCTTCACAGAAAAGAAAGGCTACACGGCAATGCTTCCCGCATGTCTGTGAAGCTGGAGTGAGCTACAAAGGCCTGTCTGCAGGGTGTCCTGTGAGAGCGGAAGTCAATCCTCCGGTGAGAAGGTGGCCACCAGGAGGCCCATGCCACCCGTCATCTGTAAAAATGGCAGATGATGCGTTCCTTCCCGAGAGCCACGGCTGACAGAAGCAGGCAGGATGCAGGGGGTCCCTGCCACATGTGACACCACACCAGGACAGTGGCATTGCTCCCACAGGAGCTCCTCCTGCCACAGGGGCCTCAGAGTAGAGTGGCCAGGAGGGAGGAGAAAGTCAAACACTCTGTCCTACCCTCAAACCACTGTCCTGGACCTGAACAACAGCATTCCGATGACCAAGCCAATCCAAGAATTCGGATTCATTTGGTCACTACCCAACCGTGTGAGTGGCTAGCTCAGAAACTACCCTGTAAATGTCACCAAACTCAGAAATTTGGCTCGGGGTTCCCTCGGGTGGGCATGCTGTGTCTGAACTTCCCCCACAAGTTTGAACTCAGTACACACTTTGGAATGAAGTAGGTGGCTTCAAGTGCTGAAAAATAAGTTACCAGTAAAAAGTGATGTTCAGTTTCTGTCAAAGAGTAAAAGAGCAAAGCCTGGCTGTTCTGTTCGGGAACCTGGTGTCCCTGCAGGCTCGCCAGGCAGCAAGGGCCCTGGCTGTGCGGCTGCAGCGGAAAAACCCGGAACGGTGCCGGGCCATGCATTGCTGACATGCTTAAAAGGTCTTTGGAAAACTGAAGCTAAAATTCTAGTCTGACGACGTGGTCAGAGAAGTTTAAACACAAGTTTCCTGAACATTGATGGCCCGTGGTGTCTGGCAAGCCACCCAGCTCAGTGTCACGAGGGACCCTCTCCACCCCCACAGCAGTGCTGGCAGGGCGGGAAGAAGCCCTCGCGTCTGGGTTCGGCCTCTCAGCCGGCACAGGAGGGACACAGCCCTGAGAACCGAGCCCAGAGCTGCCGCTCACAATGCTCTTTCCGGAAATAAACTCCGATGGCGACAGTCTGTGCACACGGAAAACCGCTCACTGTACAAATAAACAAAAAGGAACACAATAAAAAACACCTCTGAAAGTTAAAAAATGTACAAGCAAGAATTTAGAAAGGAAAACGTTTCAGACATTATTACCATTCAGAAAACCACTAAATGGTGAGAAAATATGTGAAATTCAGAAAACAATGCTTATTCAGGATCTTTTTGTGAAAAATTCATAAAAAATCAACAGCAAATTTATATTCTTTGCTATAAAAACTCATTACATATGTGCACGGAGGCGTGGAGCAGGAGGGGCTGTTAGAAAACAAGGAAAATGAAGTACAAACTCGCGGTAGTTGCCAGTGGCGAATGTGTTGGTGATCTGAAATCGACCCGGCCTGCACTGCGGAAACGCGTTCCCAACTAGACCCCTTTCCATAAGCACCTTGATAGCTAATCACAAGTCATCCATTCGCCAGGGACCTTGACAATCTGCATTTATTTTATATATATATATACTTTTTCTATAAATGCATTATAAATATTTTATCAAGATTTCGTAAGAATCAAGTTTCTTAGCTTGGAATACATTGGAATATATATTATACATATATATTTATTTATACCTAAAATTTAAGCAATACTTCATGCTACTTGCTTTTAATAAAAGCATTCCGACCGTAACACTGAGTGTGCCTAGGACATGCTTCAAACCAGACGGAGATGCTCAACTGGTGTGTGGTGTGTGAGAAAAGAACACTTTGGATTCGTTTAAAATTTGTTGGACTTCAAACCCCCGAACCAACAGTATTTGCCACTTTTTGGGAACTACCTCCATTTCTCTTACACAGCAATAAAGCAGAACGAGGGCGGCAGGCTCACAGCCCCCTGGAGCCGTGGGCCGAGGCCTGCGCTCGCTCGTGGAGCCCCGGCCAGCACAGCGGCCTCCTTCCCGTGGGCACCGCCAGCCCTACCACCCACAGGCCACGGTCCCACCCATTCCTGCTGTTTATTTTTTTCTTAAGGCATTGTTCCTCAGACTTCAGAAAACCCAGCCACAAAAATCCATCAGAGCAATTAAAAAAAGGCACAAACTCGCATCTTCCAATGGCTTTGAGAAAACAAAGCCGGCTCTTGCAGGCTCACATTTCCATTTCTGTCCAGTTTTTTCCTTAAACGCTCGTCCGCTCGGTCCCCCACCCGGCTGCAAACCCTCACCGCACACTGCTCTGGTTCAGAGGCAGGCCAGAGCCGTAGAAAACGTCCTCTTTAAAAAAGTAAGCTACAAGATGAGTGGTTTACAACGGAGACTGTGGAATTGTGGGTAGTCATCAAACTTTAAGCACCAGTTTTTAATCAAGTTTGTTTTGTATTGTGAGATCTTTGATTTTCATTTTCTTTTCCTCATGTCAACTAAATTGGGCGACTCTGCATGAGCTTCCACAGGCTTCCTCCCTCCGTGGCTTCCCTGGTGGGAGCCGAGAGAGTGCCCGGCACCCTGCGTGTCGGCGTGTCCGCGCATCCTGGCGTCTGCCCCGGGTTCTGTGTAAGGCTGCCCTGCCCGGTGAGACCCGGGGTCGACCCCGTGCTCCTGCCAACTCAGAGAGAGCCCCTGGCAGGACGCAGAGAAACAGGAAGTTTTCTTGGCGGAACTCTGAGACGGACGGACAAACGAGAGGGTCGCAGCTGCAGGCGAGGCTACAGGGGCGGTTCCTCCTCCATGGGCTCCTCGTCAGGCCTGTGGCGGGGCCGGGGCGGGTGGCGGTGGCAGGGACAAACGGGCACAGCAGGGAAGAGAAAGGACGGATGGAGGGTTAGTGGCAGCACCGCGGGTGGTTTCTCTGCCTGTCGTCTGTCCCTCATCCTCCAACAGGACTGCGGTCACCCCACCAGCCCCTCCTGCCTCTAACTCCTGGCTCCTGGCCAGGTGTTCCTGGAACCACCTTATTCAGGGGCACACACTCCTCCCATGTTTCAAAGGGTCCTGCACGCTGGAAACATGTGGCCGTGCTGCCCAGGCTCTCGAGCTGTCTGGGGACACTTGCCCCCTCCAGGTACCCTCCGAGGGTTTCCCACATAGGGGCACAGATGTGGACCGCCCTTGGCATGCGTCAGTCATGCAGTGCCAGCAGGCCAGGGTGGCGCACGGGGCTCACCTCCTCTCGGCGGGCTTCACCCCCACGGACAGGGAAGCCATGGCGGTGACGGTCTCAGCTTCTTCGTTCTCACACTTCTGGGCCTCGATCAGGGAGTAGGCCGCGGGGGAGGGCAGGCGCTGCAGGGAGCGCCAGTACTGGCCTGGGCAAGGGAAGCGCTTGGTTACGGGTTCTGCGGGACTGGGCCCCGCAGGCTCTCCACGGCCAGCTCCCTGACTCCGGGAGTGGGCGACACGGGAAGACTGTCCCCCAGTGCTGAGGGGTCCCATGCAGAAGGGCTGCGCATGACCCATGGTCAGCCTCTCCGTGTTCTCTTGCACATGGGGGCTCACCAGGGAAGGGGGCGCAGTGCCAAGGCTGGGACCCCAAATTTCCACCCGCCTAGATGGACAGCCTCCATGATCTGGGCCAGCCTAAGAACCCAGGACAGACTGGGCTTTGTGACAAGGACAGAGCACTGCTGGCTCACCTGAGCCCCCGGCTGTGTGCCAGCGCCCTTGGCTCCCGGGCCTGCCGTTCGAGGGGCAGTGACAGGAAATGGGGCCTGCACCCTCCCCTGGGACTGGAGGAAGTGGGACTCTCTGGCCAGGGGAAGAGGCCAGACTTAGGGACACAGTTCACACCCCAGTCCCATCCCTATTAGCGGGGGGCCTGAGCATGTGGCTTTCATAGACCCCTGGTGCCAAGCTCTTCTGACCTGTGCTGACGGCACGTTCTAGCGCTGTGGGGAGCTCACAGGGGTTCAGTGACAGTCCATACTGGCTGTCAGATCTTGTTAGAAGCGAGGCATGTCATGCAGGCCCAGGGAACAGCCGGCAGCTACAGAGAGAGGAGCCCAGGGCTGGGGACATGGGGTGGGGGTCGGGGACGCTCAGCCAGGCGACTCACTGTGGATCTCCACAACCTTCTCCATGGAGCGGACGGCATTGGCGTTCGGTCTCCGCTGCAACACCTCCTCCGGGAGGGGCTCGAGCTGCAAAAGGCGGGAGCTAGTTGTCAGCGGCTCCAAAAGACGCCAACACAGTCCCCACGCGCGTTCAGCGGGCCCTTCACGACCAGCACCTGTTTCCTGCGTGCACTCGCTACTGGAGGAAGGTAACTTTACAGAGCCAGTCGAGGCTTTAGGCTTTATTGCATGAACTTTTACAAAAGTAGATTTACTCTCCTTAGGAGACTCTCCGGGACACGTGTGGCCCCCGCCCCCCGTGAGCAGGATGGCAGTGCCCAGGAGGGCCTGTGTAGACCACGGCGGAAGAGGAGGGGGCAACGATTACTTTCGGGGAATACTGCTTGCGCATTCCTGGTGTTGTACGTGAGGATGCTTGACTCTGCTCTGGTCACAGTGTCCCTCTAACAAGGGACACGGAAGGAAGCGAGCAGAGTAGAAAGAACCACAGCACCGGTGGCCCTGGGTGCTGGATGCAGGTACTGGACCGGGCGCACGTGGAGCCAGCTAGAGGATGGCGGGGCAAATCAGAGCGGCTGCGACGCAGAAGGAAAACACAGCCACTGACAAACCTACGAACCCTGGGAGACCTGCCAGGGAGGGCAGACGTGCGGGGGCCGGGCCGGGGCCGCAGTGCAGGAGCCTCAGGACAAGCCAGAGAGGGCAGGTGCGCACCGTCTGCGCGTCCACAGAGCGAATGGAAGCAGTTTTTGCTCTTAGGAGAACAGTCACCTGTGCCTCCACCTGGTCCTGAACACTGCGCACGCAGACCGCGTTTGCAGCGGCTGGGCTCTGAGACTCGGCACAGCAACTGTCCGCCCACTCGTGGGGCCCCGTCCCCAAGCCAGGCTGCCAGTTGGCTGCCAGCTCCGCTTCAAGCAGCAGGACTGCCGATCATCAAGCCCAGCAGCCAGCCAGCTGTGCCGGGGCCCGGAGAAGCAGCCCAGGTGTCCGACGCCATCCCCGGTGAGGGGCTGGGGCGGCTGCCAGTGCAGAGTTGGGAGCAGCCCAAAGACAGACGCTGGGACCTGTGGGAACGCGAACACGTACCACCGCGTTCAATGATAGTCCAGAGTCTAAAGGAAATGCGTGGGAGGAAGGACACGCCTTCTCTTGAGAACTGCAGCTGTTGCCCACACCCTGTCCGCATGTGGAGCCAGTGCCTGCCGCCCGGCCCCGGGGCCAGCGCTGGGCTGCACGGGTGACTTCCGGCCCAGGAGGACCACTGGGGAGGAGACAGACGCCGACGCCCACTGTCGGCGGGGGCTCCCGTGCGCTCCCGCAGAGCCACGTGGACAATGCACTGGACAGGGAGTGTGGAGAAGGGCCCGTGAGCTCCGGGGTCTCGTTCCCCAAACCTCTCAGCCCAATGCCACCAAGAGGGGAAAATCAGGCTGAAACAAGCGGAGGTAGAGCCCACAAAATGCCGACCAGCGGTCCCCAAACCGTCACGGTCATGAGGACGAGGAGAGACTGGGAGGCTGCAGCCCAGAGGAGACTGGAGGACGAGGAGGCAGGACCGCCGTGGGGTGCAGCGACAGAAGGCCCATCAGGGAAAACCAGCAACTCCCAGCGTGTGCTGGGATTTAGTGACTAGTGACGTGCAGGGCCGACTCCTGGGCTGTGACATCACACACCAAGGTAAGATGGTGACAAGAGAGGACACTGAGGGACGCAGGAACATGTGTGCTAAGTCTGCTACTCCTGAGTAAATCGAAGGGCATCCCAAAGGGAACGCTTAGGTCCCCACAGGCTGCCGCCATTGACACGGCCAGTTGTCAACCCTCCCATCAGGAAGGGCTCAAGACCCAAGCCGAGGCGTTGACAGAGAAATCCCACACCCAGGCCCGCCAGACGGAGCCCGCAGTGGAGAGAGCGGACCATCCCAAAGGTCAGCGTCCGCCTGACAGTGACCGCCTCGCAGCACAGAAGCAAGAAGTCAGGGTGTGGCGTTTTCCACCTGCCCAGAGAAAGCTCCCGTCGCCCCAGGACTGGGAGCCCAGCACACCTGCCCATCAACCATGGGGGTGAAAAAAAGACTTTTAAAAACAGTCCTGTGGGAAGGCTGACCACGAGTCCCGCCCGAGGGAGCCTCTGGCTGCACTGTGGGCAGAAGAAAAATGGTCAGACAGCTTGGAAAATGGGGAGAAGCAAGGCCCGGGGAAAGCGGTGCGGAGGCAGGGTGGCCAGACCCACAGGGCTGTGCGGCCCCACCACAGCGACAGCTTGGCCGGCTGGCGCCATCACAGGAGGATGACAAGCAAGGGGGGTAGGAAAGGTGTGTCATGCACAGACCCCGGGACAGAAGCTAGGCTGCCTGTTGACAGACTAGCACACCGGGCACCAGTGACACTGGAATGTCGGAGGAGGGAGTCATTTTCACGCCCACCTGGGTGTCCTGCACTTGATCCTTGAGCCCCTGCGGCCGGAGCAGCCCGGGCCGTGGCTGCCGGGGAGGGGTGAGGCACCGGGCCCCGCCAAGGGCCCACGGGCACGGTTTTCAGGACCGCGACTGAGAATCTGCAATGAGCGGTGTCTCTACTCAGGAGAGGGGCCAACCAGAATCGGGGAGGCCTGTCATGTGGGAGCAGGCGAGAAAAGAGAAAAAGCAGCCACAGAAAGGGGCAGGGGGCAGAGAAGCAGACAACAGAAACGAGTCAGAGCGACACCCGCCAACACCACGCACGCAAACCACCAGTCACGACCCAAGTCTCGCTCCAAGCACACGTGGTGGCCCTGGACATAACGGCCCAGTGACTACCGTGCCCAGCAACCCTGCGGGGGGGCACGACAGACTCGACTGGGCACAAAAGGCCACGGTGTGATGATAAAAACTCCGTTTCTTAGAAGGATACAGAGATTTATCATTTGCACCTATTTAGTGAAGCTGCTTTAGAAAGTTATGAGGCAAACGCGACAGACGTAAACCGAGATGTGGGTGAACGTGTCACCAGTGGGAGATCCCAACAAGGGTTCCTCAGGTGGAGCAGATAGAGCCGGAGGGAACCGAGACATGGGTGTCCCGATGTGCCAGCCTGGTCTAACCGACACGGACAGAACTCCGCACGTCCGACAGACCTGCTTCCACACCCACACGGGGCATCTGCACGGACTGACCGCGCACACACTGCCACTGAGTCTCCACCGAACGGAAGTGCCCACTGGGCCGCCTTTTCTCTCCATGATGCAATTTGTTAGAAATCGGTAACAAAGAGAACCACGAGCCCTTGTGGCTAGAAATTAGAAAAACACACAAATCATAGGTCAAAGGAGGAATTTTAACAGAAATGAAGAAGTGCTTAGAACTGACATGTACTGAAACGCAGCATGGCAGTGTGAGGCGCAGCCGAGCGCGGTCGCCTGGGACGCGCACCCTGGGAGAGAGACTGGAGAACACGGTCGGCTTCGGAGGCGAGCAGGGGAGCGGCAGGCCCGGAGGGTGGAGGAGGGAGGAGGGCCAGCGGCGAGGAGACAGGCAGACACACATTCTGCAGGGAGAACAGACACCGCGACCGAAAGCCGGCTCCTCGGAACGGCTCCCGACACGGCGAGCGGCAGGACCCAGGCGGGAACTAACGAGGCGGCGCAGACAAGCCCCTTGGGGTGAAAGGGGAGCCGGCTGCAGGCTCGGTGGACACAGGAAGACACTATGAACACTGTAAACATTTGCCTGAAATTCTGAAACTTAGCAGAAGGGGCATTTTACTGGTAAATTGTATTTTTCTGAAATGAACACAATAAGGAATTTCTAGAAAACTTGAGTAGACAACCTATAACCACCAAAGATACAGACTCATTTGAAACCTTCACCTGGAGGGACCCACAGCCCAGCAGAGCCGTCCCATGTGCACCCTTCCAGAGGACAGACAGACGGACACAGAGAGGACTCTCCTGCCTGCCCACCCCCCTCCCGAATGCTGCCTCACAGGAAAACGGGGAGAGACAGGGTCTTCCCAGGAAGAGAAGCCCCAGTGACCCAGACGTGAGCAGATGCTCAGCCCCAGGGCGATGAGGGGGTAACCCCCATCCGGCTCCGTGGGGCTGCCTCCCCCGTCACACTGGCAGAGGTCAAAGGCGGGGCTGTCAGTGGGGCAGAGGTTTGTCACCCTCTGCTGCAGGGGCCACGGGACAGACACTCTGCCATCACCTAGCCAAGGTGAGCGAGGTGTTTCCTGGGAGCCCCCACTTCTCTGTTGGCGCTCACCCCAGAGGCCCAGCTGTGATGGTAACCACCAACCCGGTACAGCCCCGAAAATCCCCTTGGAGGACAGCAGTGTCCCGAGGGAAGCTGTCTTGGTGCCAGCTGAGAGGAGCAGAGCCCTGGCCCCTCGCTGGGGGCTGGCCGGTCGTCCTTTGGCACAGCCTCTGGCACCCTGGCCAGTCCTCAGGGCCCGGCACAAACGTTCTGCTGGAATTCTGTTTTACCGCTTTTGAGAAAAATATTGTTTTAAAAAGTAACTCAATCCACGAATGATCGACCGTTCCGAAGCAGAGGGCAATCAGAGCGGGTGAGTGTGCACTCGGGGGGAAGGCCCCAGGAACTTTCTAGAACTCAGCTCTGCTTCTGCAGCTCCCCCATCCCCAGAGGGCTCTCCATGACAAATCTCTCTGGGGGGACCTGTGCACGGGTGGTGGGTGGCCCTCCAGGGTCCTATGTTACCCGCCTGCCAACACCCTCAGCCACAGTCAGGTCTTAGCACTGTCACTGCCTGTGCCCCCCGCCCGCCACGGTCCCAGTGGGGCACCCCACAGCTCCGCTGTCCCCGAGCGCCCAGGCAGCACCTGAGGCTCGCCACCTCCCTATCCTTAGCGCCTGGCCAAGACGTCGGGGCTGAAGAGCTAGGGTTGAGGCGTGAGCCGTGAAGAAGGGCCCGGGCCCAAGCTCACACATCTCTGTCGTGGGAAGCTAGGTGGAGTAACGGGAAAGAACGGGAGACCCTGCAGGAAAACAACCGAGGGCCTCGGCTGCCTCCTCTGGCTTTTCTGGGCGCTGTGTTCCTGGGGCAGCAAGCAGGGAAGCCAGGGGTGACGTCTGAAGCAGAAGTTCCATCCCGGTGGGGTCAGCGGGAGCGTGGGCTGCCCGCATGCCTCAGGACACAGGCGTGAGGGCAGAGGGAAGCAGAGGCAAGCAGCACCGCCAGCAGGAGCTCCTTGTGTTTCTGTCGGTTCCGCTGAATCAGGAGAGGAGGAAAGGGCGTTTGTGGACCGGGGTTTCCCGGGGGAGGCTGCAAGGCAGAGGCGGAGTAACACACGCGTGGTCAGACGCCACTGACTTGTGCTGAGTCGACTTTCCACGACCCTCGAGGGGCACCTCCAAGAGTCTGGCTCTGCACTGTGGCCAGAGACACCGCCTGCCTGCTTCCTGTGTCAACTTCAGAAAAGGGGCCAGGAGGGGCCTCATGTCCCCAAGCACTGCCCTTCACCAGTCGGGGCTTCACTGAACCTGCTGGCGAGGCGGGGACGGGCCTGAGGACGCGCGGCCCCGAGACGACGTCGTGCTCTGGCCTGTGAGCTGCCCTTCTGCTGAGCAGGTGGCTGGTGACTGAGGTGACTGACTACCCCTCATCTACAAAGTGGGCCTGGGAGGGCCACCTGTCACGGCTCCCCTACACCCCACTGTGGCAGCAACGACGGGCGAGGACGACGGTCTGCACGTGGGCACAGCTCCCTCACCTTGGAAGGACGGGGCGAGGGCCCACCTTCCGCGTGTCGTCAGCAAGGGTCCCGGGGAGCCGCCGCCCTGAGCCAGCTGCACGTGCGCACGGCCCGCTGGCAGCGGGGCCTAAGGAACCTGCCGCACGGGGCAAGCCTGGCTGGGGGAGTGTGCGCACGACTGTGAGTCTGAGTGCAAGCACGACTGTGTGTGCAAGCATGGCCGTGCACAGGCCCAACCATGCGTGTAAGCAAGACAGCGACCGTGTGTAAGCATGACCACGTGTAACCGTGGCCATGCGTGTGAGCATGGCTGGAAACACGTGAGAGGGAGTGGTAAGGGCGGCGACGAGCAGACTGAGTGGGTCCAGGGTCCGTGTCTGTCTGCCCCTCACGCGCTTTCTTCGCACCTTCCCCCGCGGGCTGTTTCCGCCGCGTTTTGAGTGAGTAAAGGAGAGAAGCGCCGATGTGAGCGACAAGCAAGGCCTGGCCGCCTTCCGTCTGCGTGCCAAGACCAAGGATCACACGCGACCAGACCGGGGATCGAACCTGCAACCTTCGGTTACAGGATGAAGCTGCTGCCAGTGGAGCGGCCGGCCGGGGCCACACACAGTTTCCAGCCACTCCGCGCCCTGTCAGGGCCGCGCCCCTGAGCGCACAGCAACACAACGAAGTTGCTGGGTTCCCCCGACACCGCGGCCCCACCCCGTCCTCCGTGAGCTCCTCCGCCAACCGCGGGGCTGGCTGAGCAACACGGTGGCACTGAACCCAGACACGCCACGTGACTGATCGGAAAGTTGGCCCAAACAAAATGCTGCCTTAGAGGTGACGTTTGACCCAAGAAGCGACGGTTCCCACCTGCCTAGGAATTCCTCCCAGCTCACCACAGCACCCCACCTGCGGGGCTCCCTGCACCTCCATGGGCACCGCTCCTGCGAACGCTTCGGTGCCATGTCACCGTCCGTCGTCACCGCAGCTGCACGTGAAGCCGAGATGGTCACACACGATGGCTCTTGGGAGCAGTGCCCACTCGGCCGCAGTGCTGGTTCCCTACAGCAGGCCCTGTTCCACCCCCCGGCCCCAGTCACCCCGCGGGCGGCCGCACTGGCCACAGCTGGCCGCGTGCTGTGCGTGCCAAGCCGCCCGACACGCCGTCCGTCAGCCCTCATCAAAGGCCCTGAGGCAGAGGCGCGGGGCCCACCCACCTCTCCTGCATTACAGCGGTTTTAAAAGACCTTGATAAAACCAGCGTTCCCTGCTTTTTGATGTACGAGGAGGAATGTTTTTTGTTGTAAGAGCAAACGTGCCAGGAAGCAGGGACAGGCCCTGGTTGAAAGCTCAACTCTCTACTGCTATTTTAAAATAACTTGAAGAATCAGAAAGCTCTAGGACAGTTTAAACACATAAGTCAGTCAGCCTTCAACCCCAGCAGAGGAGAGAGAGATCGCTTTACGTGAAGACAGAGCCAGCGGGGCGCTGTACACACCTTACAGAGCACTTTCTCTGCGACCCAGGCGACCAAACGTGAGACGCTGCCAGGACCAGCCCTGGTCTGCTTGGGACCTGGCTCCAAAAGGACACCACCGTGACCAGCAGGACTGTGAGGGGAACAGCAGCCCTGGCGGAGGCTGGGCGCCACGGGCCGTGAGGTCCAAACTGCTAGCCAGGCACTGGGGCCACGTCACTCTCCCTGGGCCCTGACCTCCACCATCAAGACTGCAGCTGTAGGCAATGGGCGCCGGGCACCACCCCCCATCCGGGACTGGGCTCACTTGGTCACTGCCCTCCTCGGGCCTGGCCCAGAGTGTGGTGGACACAGCCACGGCTGTTGTCCCGGGGCCTGCTCGTAGGGGGGACACACACAGCCTCCCAGGGATGCGGCCCCACGCAGGTCCCTGTTGCCCTCAGCTGGGCTGGTCCCGGACCTGGTTGGAGACCTCGCCTTTGCCTCTGCACGGCCCCTGTCATCTCTGTGCCCCACTCCCCAAGCCTGGCAGGACACTAGGCATATACCTCCTTCTCCTGCCCACAGCCGGCCTTCTGCCAGTCCACGCGAGCCACAGGGGCGATGCGGAATGGGAGCCGTGGGAGGACAGAGGCTAGGCCACGCCGTGGGAGACCTGTCCACAACCAGCCACCCCACCACAGTGCTGGGGGTGCAACCTGAACACAGGGCACGGATCCTGCCCGAAAGCACCCGGTGCCCTGCCACTGGCTGTTCCCCTGGTTGGCGTCTCCGACAGCAGCTGCAGACAGGCCAGGAGGGGCCCCTCTGGGCAGTGAGTGCGTGAGGTGCCACACGCGAGACGGAGTGCGCACTCGCGGTGTGACTGGCACTAGGGTGGGCGTGGAGACGACGGCCCAGATAGGACCCCCGGGAAGCCTGACCGGATTGAGGAGCGTCCCCGCGCGTAGTGAGCTGGGGAGGCCCTGTCTCTGGCGGGTGAGGGGAAGTGAGCCCCAGAGAACGGCAGGAGAGTGGAGCCCCTGCTCCCTCTCCAGGGCTCCCCAGGGCCCCTGCCTGAGGCAGCTGGGCCTGTGGCCCAGGGCTCCCCCCATGCCCCCTGACACCAGCTGGCTTATTTCTAGGAGCCACGTGTGACGTCCCAACAACCAGAGAAAGACATGCTGGGGGGCCCCGAACCGGCCCCAGGCACCTTTCATGGGGTCAGGGCCCCATAGCCAAGGCCTGCGGGTGGACTTGAAGGTTTCAGGAGGAGCCCCTTTTTGAAACTGAAAATAGAAGCTTCCAAACCAGTTTTGTGTCAGGAAGTTTAGACGCTCAGCTGGCTGGACACTGTGCCACCCCCGGTGGCACCTCCCTTCCGCCCTCCTGTTCCCCCCACCTGGAGCGCCGGCAGGAGGGCGCGGCTGGCCCCATACCCCCTGGGATGCTGTTCTCCCAGGGGCTCCCCCTGAACCCCCAGGTCCTGGAGGCCTGTGTGGGCGGCCATGACGTCTCTGACTGTGCTGCGGCCTCGGAGGGGACAGCGTGCAGAGCCGGCCTGGGGTGTCAGAGCGAGCCCAGAGGCAGAGGCCCCCCGTTTGGCCTCTGAGACCCGCACAGTGACCCCCTCCAGGACCCCGCCCGCCCTAGAACTTGGCAGGAAACTGGCGGCCTTTGAAGGAGGCCACTGTGAGGGTGGCCCCCCTCCTGGTGACCACCTGGTGACCCACACAAGGCCCAAAACCCAAGGTCCCCAACCATCTTTTCAGAAGAAACATCCTGATGAGCCTCAGCTCGCCTCCCTCAGGTCACGCTGAGCAGAGCGGCTCTGTCAGCCGTGCACTGTCCGGCTGAGCGCGGGGACATCGGACGCGGAGCGGGGAGCCAGTGAGGTGGCCCACACAGGCCCTGGCCGCACACGCCGGCCTGCGGCTCTGGCCTCCTACCTCATCTCCCAGCAGAGCAGAGACACAGGCTTCCGAGGCGTCACAAATGGCCGTGAGGTCGTGGCCCCCCTCCAGGGCCAGAACGATCCGGCCGCCAGCCAAACCCATCAGCTGCTTCGTCAGGTGCCCGAAACCTGCAACGGGAAGCGGGAGATGAAGCGGAGGGCAGGGCAGGCGCGCGCTGACGCTGGCAGCAGATCAAAGCGCCAGAAACGCTTCGCATCACACGGCAGACCCTGGGGGCCGGCGCACCACGGCTCCTAATGGAAGCCAGGTTTGGCTGCAATAAATTCATTGAAGAATTTCGGTTTGGGATTCTGTTTGATCTGTGTGAGAGCAGGAATTATGGTTTCAGTGCTTTGATTTTATAATGCCGCAAATCATCTCGTCTGGGGATGGGGAGGGGCTGCGGGAGGAGCCCCTCAGCTCTCTCCCATGGGGACAGAGGCCCACAGGCAGGGCGCTTGGGGCGGGGAAGCGGCTGGGATACGCCTCATCCATCCCCAGGGCCCAGGACTCTGGTCAGTGGGCGTACTGGACACGTGTGCACGCACACACTCTGGTGCACACATCAGCGCCATGTGTGCCCCTCCAGGACGCTGACATGCGTGTCTGGAGCGCCTGGCTTTCATCAGTAGCCACAGTCCCTCTGCGGCACCCACGTCACCCGCCCATGGGCAGAAATGCCTGACGGGTAATGGTAATTGCCACCGCGGGCACCACAGCCTGACATCTATCACAGGGCCAGTAAGGGCCGCGCCACACAGGGCAGCAGACCGGCCCCACACCGTGGGTGCTCCCTGGCGGTGGTGGGCACCGTGAGGCTGCCACGTCCGGAAGCCCTGGCTCGTCTCTGACGGAAACAGGAGCCGTGAGGACTGCGTGAAGGAGCTCAGCCTGGGCCGGGTGCTGACGGGCTCTGCCCGGTCACTTTCTCAGCCACTGAGTCACGTGGCCTGGGGCCGGGCAGGTCTGAGAGACCTAGCGCTTGAGCGTGGCCACAGCGCAGCTGCCCTTGTCATCCCTCTTTCTTCTCTCCCTGTGGGAGGGGAGGGACAGGCAGGCTCTCCTTGGCCATCTGCCCCCACGGGATCAGCACAAGGGGCTGACAGGGAGCCCCAGAGGAGTCCCAGGGACTTGACCGCTTTGACAGCCACAGTGCTGGGCAGTGGTGGCCAGGAGGTGGTGGGCTACCCAGGGCCTTCCTGTGGACCTGGGGTTCCACGCCAGGTGGTCTGTGTGTGACTCGCCCCGTGGGCAGAGCGGTTTCCGCAGCCACTGCTTTCCTGGGGCGGCAGCAGGACCGTCATCTGACACCAGCCCCTTGAGCGGGGGGCCCACAGCCTGGGGCACCCCCCCGACTCTCAACTGCACCTGTTCTCCGCTCCATCCCCACACTGTCTCCGCAGTGCCCCCCGCTCGGCGAGGTGTCAACAGTGTCCTCCTGCTGCCACTGCGGTGAGACGGGGGAGCCAGAGCAGGGCCCCGCACCCCGCACCCGACTCACATTTGGCAGAGAGGTTGTAGCCGCCCAGCGGCGTGGGGTGGCCCTCCACGGCGTCGAAGCCCGACGACACCAGCACCATGTCGGGGGCAAACTCGCTTGCGATCGGCATGACCACCATCCTGCAGAGGGTGGGAGGGGGCGACACGCGTCGGAGAGGCACACGGAGGCGGAGGAGAGCAGCGCGGTCTCTGACCGCACCTGCCCGGCCCCCCTCGAGGTCAGAGGCTGAGGGCATCAGGGGAGCCGGGGCCTGAGAGCTGACGGGAGAGTTCACAGTGCCCGGAAAGTCCCGACCAGCCAGCCCTCGGGGACGCCGAGCACCCTGCAGCCCGGGCGGCCCCAGGAGGCCGGCTCTGCAGGCTTGCAGCCGCAGCATCAGCGCGGCGCCTCCCAGGGCTGCGGTGAAGGGCGCCGCCCAAAGGTGCAGGCGGCTCCGCTCGGCCCCCTGTTCGCTTCCGCCAGCCCTGAGCCCAGCACCAGGGACCCAGGGCCATGCGTGGCTGGGGCGGAGCTGAGCCCTCTTGCCCACCCCCAACTCACCCTGGCTGATCACAGTACACTAACTTCCTCAGGACGCACCCCTCTGCCAGCCAGGTCTGTGCGGTGCTCAGGCAGCTTCCGGTTAAGGGCTGGAGACTCAGTGGTGCCGGTCTTCAGGCCACACGGCGTCTATTGCCACTGCCCAATGCTGCCTGGTTGTGTGCGAGCAGACACGTGGGGGAGCGCGAGTGCACAAGCTGTGTCCTGGCACAGCATCACTTAAAAACACCCGGTGCATTTGACCTGAGGACCCCACTCTGCCAACCCCTGCTCCAGACCCGTCGCTGCAACTGCGGCGCCGGCCCCAGGCCTGGCCACGTCTCGTTGTGCCCACCGGGACACGGCCCCCAGGCCTGAACATGTCTCGTTGTGCCCACAGGGACATGGCAGCCGAGCCCACAGGCTCCGTGCACACAGCACGCAGAGCGTCTGTAGCGCGCATGCTCCCACGCAGACGCAGTCCACGTGGACAGCCCTGACACGGCGCCGGGAGAGGGGGCGCTGCTGACTCAGGCAGAAGGTGCGAACGGCCTTTGCCTCAGATGCTGGCAGGTGGGGAGTCTTCCCTCAGGCACAGGGCGCAGTCCCCCATGGGGCTGGTTTCCTCAGTGCCACACGGGCAGGACTGCTCCACACCTGCCTGTGACCTTCACCCCCTTGTGGCCGTTCCAGAGAGACTGTTCAATGAAGTTCTCATCACACACACACACTCTTTGGGCAGAAAGGCAGCTTCAGCCACGCTGCTGGTGTGGATTTTGAAGCCGGGACATGTCCACTGGGAAGCATGGACATGCGTGTGGACGCCGGCTCAGCCCAGGGCACTGTGGCGGGAGCGCCCGCTCCAAGTGCTGCTGGGCTGCTCCCTGTCTGACCACCCGTCCGATTCAAAACAACAGCCCCGCTACGGCCACCACGGACAGCAGTGACCACCCAGGGGCCCCGACGTCTGTGCCCGGTGCGCGGCACAGCCTCAGAGCTGATCGAAACAAAGGGCACACGCAGCACGGCCGGCCCTGTGCGCGTGACTGCACGCTGGTCACGCACGCGCAGCCGGACAGAGCACGGACCCGCACACTCATGTCCACTGTCCCGGTGTGGGGTCTCTGCATTGTCATCCCAAACACTTGCTCAGCGAAGAAAGCCTGAAGCGGCCCGGTGCCAGGCCTGTGCCAGCCGGGCCTGCAGCACCGACTGCGGTCTCCGGCCCGAGACGTGCCGCTCCCCTTGACGGGCTCTGCTTCTGCCTGAGCCGACACAGCGACTCCTGAGGAGCCCGTCCAGCACCGTCACCACCCGGCCCAGGACCCCCGTGCAGGAGGGGAGCTGAAACAGCGTCCGTGGGTCCTTTGCAGATGCTGCAAAGGAAATGGCAAACTGGCCACACTTTTCACCTCTAAAGTAAAATCACCACAAACTTTGTCTACGAAGTCACTGCAGACCTTTCATCCCACAGTCACCTCACGGTGTTTCCATGGGGCCCCTGGGGCCAGCTGCAGGGCCATCTCGGGCGGGGGGGTAGGCTGGGACGGCCCCGAGGCAGCCGATCGTGGGTCAGCTGCGCCCTTGGCGGTGAGCGAGCAGCGGGTCTCTGAGAGGAGAGACAGGCGAGCGTCTGTCGGTGCCGCGCCCCCGGTGCGGGAGAGGCGTGAGGCGGCCCTGACTGGGAACAGTGGCCCCTGTCCCAGGGAGCCCTGAGCCCCGCGGTGGCCCTGACTCTGGCGGGACTTGGAGGGGACAGAGCAGGGCAAATAACGGGACCAGGCCTGCGTGCACGGTGGGTGTGGCCTGAGAGCCAGGGCAGCTGCGGCTTCAGGTACCAAAAGCCAGTGTTTGTGCCCGAGTCCCAGGGCCAGAGGCTGGAGCAGTCGTCCCTGCACACCTGACTTCTGCTGGGTCAGAACTTCAACCGACAGGCACCTGCCCTGCCCCCACTGCCCCGCCCCTGCAGCCCCCTGCCTGTGTTCTGAAACTGGGGTCCCGTGTACCCCTAGAGGTCAGCCTGGTGAAGTGAGGGCATCCTTCCTGGGCTGGGGTCAACGGACTCTGACCTGTTCTCAGCCTCCCCCTCCCCACCACGTCTTCACGTCATCTTGCTCAGCCACTTCCAGACAGTGCGGCCGCTGGCTCCGCAGCTGTCTCCACCACGGGGGGCCTTGGACCCATGAATGTGGCCCCTCATCCCCACAGCCCCACTGCCACTGTCCTCAGGCCACCTTCACTGTCCTGGCCCTTCTGCTGCGGGACGCTGGCCTAGGCCTCTGTCTCAGTGTCACTGTGCCCTCGGGGGTTCCTGCCTCGCTCTGGGAAGGGCCCTAGCTCCTGTCCCCACCTCTGCAGGTCCTCAGAAGAGCAGCGTGTCTGCTGTCTCTCGCCCCGCCCCCATGAACTCCGCTCTTTCTGTCCTGACCTCCACTGACTGTGCCCCAAGTCGCCAGTGGCCCCCAACTGCCCAAATCAGAGAAACATTTTCCAGCTTCTTCCTGAAAATCAGCTTAAACACTACTGTCCCCAGCTGACCACGCTCCAGGCCGCCCACCTGGTACCTCACCACCCCACCCCACCCTGCGCCGACCCCTGGTCAGGTCGTCCTCCTTCCCTGGGCCCCTGGTGCCGCCCACCCAACCGTGTCTGCTGCCAAACTGCCGTGAGGCAGCCGTCCAACGTGCCGCGCACAATGCTGGCCCCCTGGTCACAGCCAGGGACACGCGTGCCTGTTGGGTCACCGCCACGCTCCCCAGAGGCAGCCCTCACCCAGATGGCTCTTCGCTGGCACTGGCTCCTGTGGGAACGCCCGGAGCCCCTGGCCCCCATGCCCCCCATGCCCCTCACTCCTGCAGGTCTGGCGAGTGTGCAGGCGCACGCACCGACCCCCTCCGTGGCTGCACTGCCCGCTGCAGCCCTGGGGTCTCAGCTGAGCCCCCCGAGGGGACAGGCGCTGTGCGGGTCACCTGCCCTCTGCCCTAACCCCGCCGCCACCCAGGGCGGGTACAAGGCAGGCAGCCCAACACGAGCCTGCTCAACTGTGCCCAGCTTCTATCTTTTGCTCCTAAAATCACCACAGAAGGTCCTTGAATAAAACCCCACATAGGAGAGGCATGAAAACCCTTAGAGAGACACGTTGAAGAGGCGGTGAGAACGCAGAGTGTCACGGACACACTGGCACACACAACAGCTAGAACGAAGCAAAACATGCCTCACGGATGTCACGGACGTCACAGATACTGGGAGCGCCCCACCCTCCCGTCACGCCTGAAAGGCGCCTCTCCTTTCACGTGGTGGAGGAGCTGCCCGTGGACACACCAGTCCACTGCCACCCCAGATGCGGCTTCAAAGCACGGACACCCCGGCACTGCATCCTCGCTGCCGACAGGTGGCCCGCTCGGCGCAGGTACGCGAGGGGTTAAGGAAAGTGCGCCCTCATCGCTGCAGGCACAGACCGTGGCCTCCCGCCGACTTCAAAGCCTCGCCCCACTGGTTTGCATTAAGCCCCCTTCTCCCGCCCCAGGAGAAAGCCCCCGCTGCTCCTGGATTTCATTAGGGGCCATTTTCTTATCTCTTCTGCATCGCAGGCTTGATCTCCTGAAATGCGACGTGGCAGCGGGCCTGAGGAGCGCGCGCGGTCCGCGGCCCCCGGGGGACGCCCAGAAGAAAGGGGAAAACGGATCCTGACCCTCCTTCCCCCTCCGATCAATGCCCAAGGAACCATAAATTGTGAACTTCAAAGTGCTATTCTACATTAAAATCAATAAAAAAAAAACCCTGAAACAATTTTCCTTTTCAAAGCAGCGACCAGGCTTACGAAGCTCATTTGATAAGGTGTCGTGCCCGCGCTCGGCAGGAGATTAAAACAGGACATCGACAGCCACTCTGAGAGGGTCCCCTTTGCGGGGACGGAGAGCAGCGTCCCGGGCCCTCGGGTGGCCCCCACCCTGCTCACACCCACGAGGGGCCAGAGGTGCCGGCAGGCACACCCACCCCAGGCTCAGGGGGCCCCGCCTGGCAGAACAATGGCCCCAAAGACCTGCCCGTTCTTACCCCTCCAGCCCATTTGAGGGAAGCTCCGCCTTCTCTGCCCTCACCGGATCTCGCCCACGGGGTGCCCCTCGGTCCCACGGGTGGCACCAACATTCACTGGGGCGCGGTCTGCGCCCCTCACCGTGGCACCGGGACATTAATTTGCAGAAGAGCCTCCTAGGAGGGCCAGTTCTCAGGAGAGGCAGCCACGGAGTCAGACCTCACGAAGCTGACGCTCAGCTGTGCAAGCGAGCAAGTTTTCAGATGTCCCACCTGTGTGGGGCCTCCTCCTCTAACTAGGCAGGACAACGATCGAAACTCCACTGTAACTGACGGAGTAAGAAGATCGAATTAAAACCTAGACCAGAGGAAAAAGTGACTCGGGTGGACACCAGGGACTAGCACTTCCACAGACCGGTCCTCTTGTTGGGGCAGCGGACCGACGGCCTGGCGCCGGGGACTAGGATTCCCCTCTGAGGCGAGCGAGCAGGTGCTGCGAGGGGCCACGTGACGGCTGCAGGTCTCCTGGGAGTAAAAGGCAGGGCGCCCGCAACCTCCGCAGAAGCTCGGCCCCCAGGACGGGAGGCGGAGGGAGACCATCACGAACGCCGTGGGCGCTGGTTCCTGGGTTCTCGCACAAGGGCTCGGGGCGGGCAGACTTCACCACCGAACAGAACTCGCCTCTCCCTGAGCCCACCAGGCTGCCTGCGCTGCTGCGGAGCTCCCGGATCGGAGCGGACAGCACCGCCTGATGCCCAACGGCGACAGTGAACCCCGAGTGCGGGAGCTGGCCCTGCAGCTCCGTTCTGGGGCCCGGTGTGAGGCAAAGGAGGCGGCTGAACAGGGGCGGCCCTCCCCGCTAATGATGAAGGAGAAACGGACTTCCGTCTGCCGCCTTCCCGTGGACGTTTGCTGGGCGGCGGCAGCCTTGCAGACCCGAGCGCCCACTCGGTTAGCACCACACACCCACACCCTGCGCCGAACCACCAGGGCCGGGACGCACTCTTGTCTCCGACGTAACAGCCTCAGAGATTCCGCCTCCAGCTTGAAGAAGGGACTGAGGCACGACCTCAGAGCCCCAGAGCGCCGGCCCTCCAAACGCAGTGACAGAGACGCCATCTTTGCATGTGCACCCCGGGGCCGCAGGAGGGCCCTCCCTGAGGTGGGTCTGGGGTGCTCAGACAGGAAGGTGAAGGTCAAAGCCCTTGAGAGCTGGGGACATGGGGGTGGAGATCAGAAAAGTCCCTAGATGCCTTGGGGACAGGAAGCCAGACACTCACCTGAAGGCGGCCAAGTACTCGGCGTCTCCCATGGGGGGGTCCAGGCCGCCGGTGAAGGCCATGTTGACATTGAAGCCCACGCCCGGCCCTGTGCCCACCTGCGCGAAGCAGAGACACACACGCACGTGACAGCCTGCAGCCAACCAGCCCCGGCCCCGCCCCAGAGCAGGCCCCACGGTCCGACGCGCCGACTGACAGTGGCGCGGTCCCCCAGAGCCCAGGGGTCCCCCGTCCCGTCTTCCCGACCCAGGGAAGCGGTGGGGGCCCCCCTGCCTCAGCCCGGGGAGGACTCCGCAGCTCTGTGCTGAGTGAGACGCAGGTCACTCTTCCAACTTCCTTCTGGGAAAGGAGACCCGGGGGGGCAGGGGGCGGGCTGCTTCACTAGTGGGAGCCCCACTGCAGGGCCTCTGCCCAGCGTGTGGGCAGGTTGGCTGGGCCCAGGGTGTGAGGGAGGCTCTGAGCCAGCGTCCCCGGGGCTCAGGGACGCAGGCACAGGCACCCTGGCTGAGCTCAGCCTCCACAGGAGGGAGGGCCCTGCTGCTCCCGCTCAGGATGCCTCTGCTGCCTCCACCCAGCACGCCGCGCACAGCCAGGCCGCGGGGCCATGCAGGCTGGACCTCCGTGCCTGCTCCCAGTCGCCTCCTGGGGGCCCCGTGAGCGGGTGGCCCTGCTTCTGCTGTGTGGGTGCTCTGCACCTGCGCTCTCACCCCCAGGGGGCCTGCCTCGACCTCCCCGACAGCCCCACACCCCGAGAGGCCCACACACCTCGTCGGGCGCCCCGCTGCCCGGGAAGAAGTTGCCGTCGTCATAGCGGTGCAGGGAGATGTACAGGACGCCGGGGTCGCTGTAGAAGGCCTGCTGGGTCCCGTTGCCATGGTGCACGTCCTGCGGGCGGAGGACTGGCTCAGTGCCGGCTGTGCCAGGACGTGTCCCAGCACCCCCAGGGTGGGTCGGGGGACCCGGGCCAGGCGGGAGTCCGCGGCACCAGGGCAGACTGCAGGCTTCGGCGGTGACCAGAGGCTGGTCTTCCAGCCCTGCCTGGGGGAGGCTACGATTTTCCAACCACGTGACTGATTTCTCGCCTGCTGTGTCTGTGAAGAGTGAACCATTCCCTCCACCCTCTGACCCCGGCTGCTCATTGTCAAGCACACATAAGGTGCCCACTCTGCGCCCGACGCTGGGATGTGGCAGGGGACCACCCACGGAGCGAGGGGCAGGAGCACAAGGCCCTGGGTCCACACCAAGCTGGCAAACCACCTCTCCTGGTCACGACACAGGGACAGCTGGGCTTCCACCAGGCCCGAGACCATGCGCCCTCGGGTTAGGACCCTGCGGGCCACAGGAAAGAGGGCCTGCCTCACACAGCGTGTGTGCAAGGCGCTACTCACACGCCAGCGACTGGGGAGCCAGGGGACTGTTTAGCATCCTGCCCGTCTCTGTGAAGGTCCCCTGTGCCCCTTAGAGAAAACGGCGGCCACTGTAAACACAGAGCAGCAACAGACACACGTGCTCCGCGCCAACCAGCTCCGCGGCCACTGTGAGGACGGGCGGCAGGCGTGCACCGCTGCACCCATGGGACTCGGCACCGTGTGCCTCAGGGAGGCTCCCCGAGGCTTCTGGGCAGGTCCCTGGCTTTCGCCAGGTGCTGGAGCCACACCCGTGTGGTGGACGCTGTCCCAGCACGGAGCACTGTAACTGTGTGGAATCACCTGCACGGCACCTGGCATGTTCCCAGTATCTCTCGTTATTCCCTCAGGAGCCACGGAAGGGCTCAGGGACACAGGCGCCAGGCACACAGCAGCTGGGGACTTGCTCCAGACGCGGACACTCCCCAAGTCACGCTGCTGTGGCCACCTAAGGGCCACTGGGCCTCCGTGACCAGCCCCCACACCTGGTTGCATGCTGGGTGTTCTGTGCTGTATTCCTGGTTTTTCTTTTCTACACCGGTGAGAGCTTCACATTACAAATGTTACTCCTACCTGGTATACCTAGTGTTTTCCTTAAAAAATTACGAAGTTAATCGTAACTACCAAAGAGAACACCCTCACTCCCTCGCTCTCTACAAAGGGGGGAGTAAGACGGAAGCTGGCCTGGCCGTCTACCTGCAGCGTGAGGATGGGGAGCCCAGGGGCGGCCTCGCGGGCAGCGGGGCTGTGAGAGCAGCGCCCTCCAGGAACGTGGGGCCGGAGGTGAGAGCGGCGCAGGCCGTGTGCCCTATGCACGGGCCGGGAGGGCGTCTGCGCGCTCGGACGGGGGCACACGGTCCAGCCGCACCGCCTCCTCTGACCCTGCCTCCCAGCGAGGCTTTGCCGAGGGTCCCCTCAGCTGCGGGCGCATTTCTAGACGTGCTGGGAGCTGACGCCGGGCAGGAGTGGCTGTGAAACAGGCCTGCGCATGCAGGGCTTTTATTTTCTGCGTCCTTGAGGCAGTTTCCAGAAGCTACGGTCCCCAAACCTCAGTGCTGAAGGGGCCAGAGACGCCGCCCCCTCCCCGCGGGAACCCGCGCGCCCGCCCCGGGAGCAGCGGCCTCACCCAGTCCACGATGAGCGTCTTGCTCACGTTCAGCCTCTGCTGCAGAAGCTTGGCCGCGATGGCCACGGAGTTGAAGTAGCAGAAGCCCCTGCAGGTGAGAATCGGAGGAAAAACACGGTCCGGACCCGTTTTCACGCACCTTCCAGCAGAGCCGCCCAGAGCCTGCCAGAGTCCGAGGGGGTCTGGGGAACGCACAGCCTCTGAACGGCGGTCTGCAAACCTCAGGCGGTGCTCACGACGGAGACACACGGCCTCCTGCGTGCGGACGGCCCAAGCCCCCGTGAGGAGACCCGCTTCTCTGCACCAACGCCTCCTCCTTGCTGGCCTCTCAAGAGACGCTGTGGGCCACAGAACCCAGACGTAACCCACTTCACTGGGTCGCTGCCCCTCTTCCCACGCGCTGAGACACGCACAGTGACCCACAGCGACCCCAGTGACTGCCTGGGATCCCAGTCTTACTCAGGAGAGCGGAAAAGCTAAGAGAGATCAAGTCAAACGAAACTCTCCTCAGTCTAAACTTGCCTTCGCCTGGACTCCCACGGAACTGAGCGGCCCAGCTGTCCTGCTTCTGGAGCCCAGCCTGGCCCCAGGACACAGGCCGCCGCCCGCCACACGCGCACGAGCGTCCCGGGAACCCCCCCAGTGGTGCACGGCGGGCCGTGCATTTACTGCTCAGAACACACAGCGGCGGAGACCCAGAGAGGAAAGCCGCGTCGGTCTGCAGAGCACGGCCCTGCTCCCTGCGGGCAAGGACGAAGTGTCCCAGGCTGGGGTGACTGGTGACAGAGCTGTGCGCACGCTCCCTGCTCCGCCGGGTGACAAACCGCTCTGCGTTCTCCGGGCACAGCCCCAGCGTCGCCTCCTCCTAACTCCCTGGCCGCGTGGCGTGGCCTGTCTCCCGGCCCAGAGGGGCCTCCCAGGCCAGTGACACTGCACCTCCCCCCAAGGCCAGCAGAGGCACCGGGCATAGCACCTGAGCCCAGGAGTCAGCCCCCGAGGCCTTGGGCCAGCGGAGTGTGCCCGTCACCAGCTCTCCACAGACATGGAGGACAAGGGACCGCTCACACTCCATGCACTTCCCCGGCCACCACCTCTGACACGTGTGTACACAGCCAGGGGATCCAGAACCCCACACGGAGTCTCGACAGCTGGCCACATGGCCAAGATGCTGGGACTCAGCCTTGTCACTCCCAGGCTGTAAGCAGGTCCCCCAAGAGGTTGTCCTCGAAACCCAGCTGAGGGCGAGACCGAGAACGCTCGGCAACGGCGTCGGGTGAGCGCAGGCCCCCCCGCAGGCTTCGAAACAGACCTGACAAGTGGAAGGCTAGCAGTGGGCAGCCTCGGCTGGGTCTGTGGACCCTCCCTTCCCAGCCCGTCTCCAGCTCTCCCTGCACGTGCCCCCCTCGCCCCCAGCAAGTTGGCCTCTGACCCTGAGTGGCTCATGCTGCACCGAAGAGCACAGGGCACACCCCCTCCCAGAGCCCGAGGCGTCAGCACTGCCCGCCCCCACCGCTGCCCCCTTGTCCTACTTACATTGGTGTGCTCTCCTCTGCATGATGTCCTGGAGGGCGGACCACCGCAAAGCCGTTCTTCACGCAACACCAGGCGGGGAGACGGGGACAAGAGAGAGGTCTCATGTCAGTAAGGAAACCATCAAACGGCCGTTAGCAGGTTCAGAGGGCTCCCGAGGATGTGGCTTCATGCCACGCCCCAGGCCAGACTGGGGACAGGACGAAGGGCTGTCCGTGGCGCGGCTCAGACGGCGGCCCCCGCCTTGGAAGTCCACTGGCGACGGCAGCTGCTCAGGGAGAGGCATCCCTGACCTCCGGCGTGTGCGAGCCTGCTGGCCAGGCAGATGCCACTCAGCAAGGGCCTCAGAGGGCAGGGAGGAGCCTCGATCCTGCACGATCGGGGCGTCTGCCCAGGGAGCAGCCCGACGGGGACCACGGGTGTAGACGGAACGGAAGGGCGCGGCCTAGGGCAGACGTCACGCCCGGGGCTGTTCACAGGGCAGTGGGCAGCGCAGCAAGCGAACAGCCCATCCTGCCAGCAGGAGAGGCCTCGGAGGCGGGAGGAGCGGCACCCGCCCGCCCGCCTGCGGAGGGGCCCTGCCGCTCTGTGTCCGTCGGCCGTGTCGACAACGCAGGCTCGGCGCCACCGAGGGAAGCTGCTGGTCACGGTCGGCCCGGCCCGGGCCCAGAGAGGACACGCCCCCGCGGGAGCCCCGCCCACCCGCGCCCCGACTGTGCAGCGGCCTGTAGGCTGGGGTCCCTGCTGCCGCAGCGGCCCTCACCGCCTCGCTGTGCGGGCGCACTGCTGGGTCCCCTGGCGGCGTCACAGCAGGACCCCAGGCCTCGGCCCAGGGAAATGTGCGGCGAGTGAAGGAGTGGGGCTGGGCCGGCCGCCTGCAGAAACACCCTCTCCCTGGAAGCATGGCCAGAAAACCGGGGCCTTGCACATGGGGAAACCGTACGTCCCCACAAACAAAGGAGCCCGTCACCTCAAGAAACCCAGCACATGAGCCCTCCAGAGAAAACGAGCCACGGAGGATGCTGGGCGGACCCTGGGGGTGGCCCCCCAGAGGAGTGTGACCATGCAGGGTGCGTCGGGACTGGGAGGACCTCCGTCACGCACTGAGCCCACGTGCCCGAGTGGCCAGTATGACGTCAGTCCGGCGTGGATAAGGGGTCTAGCCCACGTGAGACGGGCTGGTGGACCCTCACGGGAGAACTGAAGCTCCCCAACGCGCTGGGCCGCTGCACTGCAGCTGACCTGCACGTGCTGGCGGCCGGGGCAGCGCCAGGAGCAGCCACGCTGCGCTCCAGGGCTCAATGAGATGCCCGCCCTTTCCCACGCCTGTCTGTGTCTGCGTGAGAGGCAGGCTTCCTTCACGCACGCCCGGAACGGCACACCCAGTGAGCGCGCCAGAGGAGCCGTGAGAGCCCAGCTGACCTACCAAGCCAGATGGGCGTCATTTTCAAACTCATCAACATCATTAAGTTCCTGCTGCTGACATGGCCCTTGCTGACAACGTGACTCACACACCAGAGTCCTTGGGCCTCCACGGCCTTCCCAGAGTGCTCCACGGGCCCGGACCTTTGTGGAGGCCGCTCGGCGTGGTTCCACGGCAAGGAAATGCTTCCTTGGGCTCAGCAGTGGCTGACAGAACAGGGGCCCTATTTACACCTGGGTGGGAGCTGTCCCCCCCGTCACTTGACTGTCTAGAGGGAGTCTCAGTGGCTGTCCCCTCTCCAGCCCCACACCGAAACGCCCAAGCAGGCTTCCTTCTGGGAGCCCATATGTGCGGTGTCCTCACTGACCTTCAGCTCCCCGGTGGCCACCTTGAAGACCAGCTCCACCACGCAGCCCACAGCCAGGCGGGCCGCCCCCGACGAGTGCACCTCGTTCCAGATGGTGTCGCTGTCCACCTGTGGAGACAACACTCGGGGGTGAGCGCTCCGCTGGGGGCTCGGCCTCTGGAACCCCGCGCGAGGTGCGCCTGCCTCCTCTGCACTAATCCCAGAACGTGCCTCGGTTATCCTTAAAGACGTGTCAAAAACACTCGGCAAGAGCAGATCAGTGAGCGCACCGGGGAGCATGCCTGGGCGCTGCCCTCTCAGCGCGTCGTCTCTTTGCTCCATCGCTCCAGCACACCTGGAGCCACGAGCAGTGACGCCGAGGCCACCTGTCAGCCCCGCCCCTTTTCACTCCAAATACAGTTGAGTTAAACTAACACGTAGCAAAAAACCCTAAGAATTAGGTCTCTGCAATTATGGTCCTATTTTGTGCTGAATTTAATTAGAAGCAAATACTTGGTAAGTTCCACAGGAATGGGGGGAGGGGGGCGGAGCTCCAGGGCCATCCGGTAGACTGTGCGCCACGCTCCGCCCCGGCTGTCCCACCTCGAACGGCGCGGTGTGCGGCACAGACAGGCCAGGTAACTCCTCGTGTGGCGGTTTACTTACTGAGGCATGTCAGAGTTTTAAAGCCCTGGTTAGTGTCGGAGAGAAAGCAGACAGACTTCGGCCACCAGCTCTGTGGAGAGCGCCTCCTTGTGGGAGGGCGCAGGCGGGTGGGCAGAGCCTCGGCCACGTGCCCCACACAGCCCACCGGGGACGCAGTGCCGGGGGAGGTTTGGAGAGGCCGTGCAGTGAGAGGACCGTCTGCCCAGGCTGCCCCCGGGCCTCCTCCCCAAACTCGCTTCCTCTTTGGGGCTCCAGAGACAGAGGCCACGGCGGCCGCACACGGCGCGTGCTGGTGGGTGCTGCCGGACCCGTGCCTGCCC
The DNA here is from genome assembly GCA_004026765.1 of Micronycteris hirsuta. Lineage (NCBI taxonomy): Eukaryota > Metazoa > Chordata > Mammalia > Chiroptera > Phyllostomidae > Micronycteris > Micronycteris hirsuta. The sequence goes on along the minus strand of PVJI01001982.1, from coordinate 118,265 downwards.
CCACCTGGCCCGAGTGTCCAGGTGCACTGGCCCCTGCCCACCCGACAAAGATGCTGACTGTCGTGTGGGGCGAGTGGACTTCCACGGAGCCTTGGCGCTTCGTGTTCACAGCCAGACGGTTTGAAGTGCACCGACGCGGGGCTGGGGCCGTCGTCTGTGACGAGTGCTACGCCGTGGGGGTCACTCTTCGCAATGGCCGAGCCTCTATGCTCTTTAAATAGTTCCCAAATGTCGAAGGAACGCTGTGTGCTCTGCCAGCTCTCCACAGCTTTGATGTCCAGCCTCCACAGACGAACTTCCGTCCCAGGTAACGCTGGCCTGCCGTCCCGCGGGCCATTCAGACGCAGGCGCCCTGCACCGTGCTTGCCGCAGCCCCACGGGGGGAGGCCCTGGGCGGAGAGCCGGCGGGGCGCCTGCAGGACGCCAAGGCCATGGCTGGGCCAGCCCGAGGCTGCATCTCTGGGGACTGAAAGCAGTTTTGGCAAAACCACCCAGACTGCTCCTCTTCCAGGGTCAAAGACTTGGGCGTGAGAACCAGCCGGCACGCCACGTGCTCGGAAGGTCTTTGTGCCTTCCCCGTGCACCCTGGGTTCCGTAACACCCTGCCCAGAGCCAGGGACAGAGCCAGCCCCGGCGGGGACCCCAGAGAACCCAAGACCTCCCACTGCATCAGGTCTGGGCCCCGGCAGCTAGTCACCAGCCCCACAGGCCAGCCTGGGAGGGCTGAGCCCAGCCCGAGTCCCAGAGCGCGAGGCTCCAGGGAAGGGCGCGCAGCCCCGACACAGGCCCCGCTGGGCGGCGGCCCGGCCCAGGGCAGGGCGGCCATGCGGCTACTACGGCAGGGCAGGGCCTGTGGCACACTGTCCCACACAGAACACAGGGACGGGCTGGGGGGACGACGGGAGGCTCGTGACGGGCCAGGGCCCCCAGGGCCGATCCAGCAAGGGCCCACCAAGTCCTCGCTGAATGCGAAACCTGCGGTAGTTAGGAGCTGAGCAAAACCGCTTCGTTTACTTAAATTTCAAAAAAGACGAACCAGCGCAACTTCTCCCTCACACAGAGAGGTGCTAAGTCGAACTGCCAGGAAAACAGCAGCCCCTCCTCACGACACGAGCGTCCCCGCCACGCTTGGGCTCCTTCGGTTGGCCGTGCTCCCCGAGAGCCCCTGGCCGGTCCCCGCGGCTGGAAGGAGAGGCTGTGGCCCACATTCCAGGCAACTGCACTGACTGGCGCCCTTGCCCAGGCCACACGGGGCATTTCCCAGGCCGCGCTCTGTGCTCCGGCTTCGCTGGGCCTGGGCACGAGGTGGGTGTTGGTCAGCCGGCGGCCGGGTCTGCAATCGCACTGGGGGGGCCCCTGGCCCGAGGCCCTGCTCAGCTCTCATTTGCAAATTGTAAGTCCTGCCGTGCCCGGCGCTGGCTGCAGGGCTGTGCAAGTCTGAGCTTTTTCAAGTCTGGCCAAAAATTTGCCCTGAATTAAGAGATTGCAGCCTACTTACAATTCAGAACGAAACAACTCTAGAAGGGCTTGGTGGTGGATGAATAAATGCCGCTGATCCCCCTTCTGACGGGATAATTTTCAAAGCAGCGATTTTTGTAAAGACTCAGGAAGAAGACAATTTTGCTCCATTTCCATAACAGAATCCAGACCTTGGGCTTCACCCTGCGATCTGTAATTACACGCACACCCCGCGCTGCGCGTCTGGCCCAACAGCTCTGCTGTCCACGCGGCCGCTTCCCGGCCTCCCCTTCGGACTGCAGCTCTGTGTGCCCCGCCCTCGTGCGAGAGGGGTGAGCCGGGAGCCCCTTCATTGTACACGACAGGCTCTGGCCGGGGAGATGGGCCCCTGCCCGGGGGCGGCCAACACCCTCCGTGGTCTGCCGGACCACACCTGCCCGAGAGCAACGTCCCTGCTGGAAAAGCCATGACCCGCCCAGCTGGCGGCTCCGCCCGCCTCACGTGGCCCCAACATCAGGCTTCCGCACCCCGAGCTTCACGGGGGCTTGGGGCTGGAGGAAAACCGGGCAGGACCCACACTCGCTACCAAGTGATGTCTTCACCGCCCAAGTCAGGATGCGCAGACTGCGCCCTGCCGCGAGACCCGCCCCGCACACCCGACCCCATTTCCTAAGGCGACCTGCGGTGCCAGACGACCCTCCCCGAGGAAGGTGCCCGAGTCCAGCCATCAAACGGTTCCAGGCTCACGAGGCCTTTGAAGCCACACGTGTGAGTTGGGGGGGGGGCGGCCCCACCGCCAGCCTGTTTATGGAAAACACCTGGCAGCCATTATCCACTCTGCGGAGAGCAAGGCGGTGGCTCCTGTGACCGCTGGGACTCCAAGAACAAACAAGACGTTATTTACACATTAAAGAAATACTCACCCCGACACCACCACAGGGCAGCCTGACGAACACAGACGTCAGCGAGCCTGCCGGGAGAAGGAGAGCCAAGGTCAGAGGGCCAAGGTCACGGGGAGCCCTGAGCAGAGCGCAGGCTCTGGAAATGCCCTGGCACCACGGGATACGCATCACACGCCCGCCACGGGCTGCAGATTGGTTTCAAAGGTACAGCTGCGTCCCCTGTGGGCCTGCTAGAAGGATGGCACCTGGTGGGCAGTGGTGCCCCCACCAGGGCTTTGCTTCCAGTCCAAGCAGGTGCATCTTGCATGGAACAAACCCACGCTCCTGCCGGCTGCGTCGAGCAGACCTCACCAACACCCGCCCCAACCTGGCTCCATGTGAGCCTCACCGCTGGCCCCAAGGCTGGTGTGCGGTGATGGCCCCAATGGCCCCCAGGATGCAAACAAGGGAAAGGGGTCAGCATACAGTGAGCCCTTCGGACAGGAGGGATCTCTCCGGAATGTGAGCAGACAGGCTGCCCTCCTGATAAACATTTCCCGTTTGCTTGGATGGCACAGGAAGCTGGCCATCCAGGAGGGCCTGCCGGGCCCAGGCCACGGGTGCAAGCCTCCACGTCCCTTCTGGGTCATCACTGTCAGAGGACAACCCCCTTTGACTTCCAGGGACACTAGAAGGGTGACAAAGCAGCTCCCCCACAAATGTCTGCAATGCACCCAAACCAGCCAGGCCATGTGGCCCTGCTCAGCAAGTACATAGGTCTCAGGTGGGGGCTGAGAAACCTGTGGGTCAGTTGGAAGAGGAAGGGAAGCCACAGGACACGGTTTACACACTGAACGAGGGTCGCTACGTGAGATAATCACTGTGACCACATCTGGGACACTCAGACTGAGGGTAATGGCGTATCCTGGTTCGGCCAACCCTACCAAATTTAAAAGCAGTCCCCAAGTGGAGAGGTAAAAATTGATCAGGTGCCCTCATAGTCATGTGAACAGATTTTAAAAGAACCAACTCCAGTGGAAAAGAAAAAGCCGAGTGACTTATATCACAGATTTGCACGGAACACTCCGGGCAGCGAGCCCCACGCCGGAGTTGGCGGCACTTCCTGGAGGATCCTGGAGACTCCAGGAGGGGCACGACCCATCACGCTGTGTGGCCTCCTGTTTAGCTCCTCCCACTGAGGCCACTTCTCCACTGCCCACTGCCCGTGTCCCTGAAGGCTCCTTTCTCCAAAGCCCTGTCTGGCTCTAGGCCAAACGCCCTTCCTCTGGGCACCCAGCAGGCGCTGTCTCATCTCTGGACACAGCCTGCACCCTCCACCCCCCACTCCAGCCTTGAGGTCCTATGCATGTCACATGCGCACTTCCTTCCTCCTGCCCAAGTCCCTCCCCGGTGGAGGGGCCCGAGAACCCCAAACACCCCCCAGCTCGGAGACAGGGTTGCCTTTTGGGGACGAGCAGAGGGATCAGCCCCAGGGACGCCGCGCAGAACGCCTCACCCTTCCCCACGGGAACAGTCCCTGTACTTTCCTCACGACCCCGCCTCCTGGGCCACACCGTGAGCCACGGCGGTCAGGCTTCAAACCCCAAACTGAGAAGCAAGGACAGCACAGAGACAGAAAAACCCCACGAGGGAGTGGCCTGCACACCAGGACGTCGGGGGGTCTGGTCACGTGCTGACCTCGGCTCTCCCCAGCTCATCTCCAGGAGCAGAGTGGTGGACCGGGCCCAGGTGGGGGCCAGCAGGGCAAGCAGCTGTGACATCCTCAGCCACCAGGGCCCACCTGCACTTCTGGGTGGAAGACCTGCAGGGTGCCACGAGCCCCAGCCGGCCCCCACCCACCGCAGGTCTGGAGTGGGGAGAGGAGCTGCACAGCCAAGACGAGAGGAAGTCCCAGGGACTTGGCTGGTCCCCGAGTGCCCTGGTTCTAGCCACACGAAGGTCCAGAGGCACTGACTTCCTGGTGGAGACACCGACCAGGTGTGGTCTCACCCCACGGCGCCTCCGGAACCTGCTTGGCTGTCCTGCTGGGACTGGCCTCTGGACTGCTATAGCCAGAAGGTTTGTGTGTCCCCTGAAAGGGTCAGGCCTGTTTCCCAGCCCACCAGTCTGCTAGTGACCCAGGCAGGCCAGGTTCCGACCCCCTGCACTGCCTATGCCTATGCCTCAGTTGTCCCGACTCACTCCACAGCCCGAGGTCTAATGGAAACTCTCTCCCGAGGGACACGGGAGACACCTGGCAACAGCCCGCCTTTTAGCTAACCCACAGTCCCGGCTCACGCCCCGCCCGCCGCGAGCCCGGCATCAAGTAAAGGCACTTGGGTCCGACCACCCGGGAGTCCGAGCCCCCAACACCAGGAGGTCCTCAGGGAGGTGACAGGTCACGAGGATGGACTCCAAATGAACGTCGCTCGTAGCCCTCAAAAGGGGGCCCCACGAAGCCCCTCGCCCCATCCGCCACGAGGGCCCAGAGAGAGGGTGGCCGTCGGTGAGCCAGGAGCAGGCCCAACCTTGGCTTCCCAGTCCCCAGGACCGCAGAACAGGCAGCAGGGACACAGACCCCGCCCAGGCCCAGGGCGCCGCCTCAGTCTCGCTTCCGCAGCAGCCTCGCGAGAAGACAGAAGACGCGAGAAAACACGCGCAGACGCGCGGCAGGCTCCGGGTCTGCAGCGCCCTCCTCTCGCCCTCGCGCTGGGCCGACATGCGGCTGCGCAGAAGCACCAGGCCGCAAACAGGCTTTGCTCAGAGCCCGAGAGGCCCCGTGCCGATCCCGGCCAGGATGCCTGTGCCTAGCGGGCTGGGGGGCGGCCGTCACACCCCAGCGCTCGGGCCTGGCTCCCCTTGGCTCCCTGCTGCTCCCTCCGGGGAGCCTGCTGCCCAGGCCCTCGTCCTGAAGCCCCGCCCCCGCCCGTCCGGCCGTGGTCACTCCGCTCCACTCTCTGGGGACCGACTCCCCTGGTCCTCCAGACCGACGGTCTCCGTTCCTGTGATGGCGGCTGTCACGTTCCTCCCAGCACATCCTGAGCGCCTGCCTTTCGGACAGCACCTGTTCCCGTGGCAGCGTGGGTGCAACGGCTCCTCTTCCGGGCGGGAGTGACAGGCCCCTCCTCCCCGAGACCCGCCCCTCGGGATGCTCGGTTCCAGGCCCCGTCTCCCCGCCGGGCACCGTCCCAGGGAAGATAATCCTTAGTCTTCTGCCCGCGACTAACACTGAGGCCCTAAGAGACCCTCGAAGGTCCAGGCACACGGCACACTTAAAACCTGAGCTCCACTCGGGGCGGGGGAGGGGCTGTTTGTCAGGGGGTCCCGATGTCAGCGTCCTCTGAGCTACTCGACCCCTGAAGGGGGGCCTCCTGTGGCTGCTGGGGGCAAGGCCAGCGTGCAGAAAGCCCAGCAGGGAGGCCTGAAGCCCTTACCCTGCTCCGTGCCTGAGGCCTGCCCCAGCCCAGGGACCCTGTGCCCTTCTGTCCAGGGCTGAGGGAGGTGCAGGGTGTAGGGACACTGCCTCTCCGACCCCTTCCACCCAGTCCTTGTCAGAGCACCCCACCCCTGCCCCAGGTCCAGAGTCTCTGCAACTGCCATCCTGGGCTAGGCGAGGCGCTCCGTCCCCAGAGCTGGCTCAGAAGTCGACCTCCTGACATATGCTTCCCAGCACGCTGTCCACCTGCTCTCCAGCCTCGACACTGTCCGGCTGCTGGCCCCTTTGTTGTCTCCCCAAGGGTGAGGACGTAGAAGTCTTCCGAAAGCCGTTATTATAGGGCCACAGGGGACGGCTGGGTGTTTCCTCAACACCCCACCTACTCGACCTTCCCTGAGGGCACGGCCACTCCGGCCCGGCCAGAGGCCCAGGGACAGGCTCCCTGACCAGGGAGCACATGCATGTGTGAACGAGGCGGGGACTCAGGCCAGCTGCAGTGGTTCCTCGCGCGGCCCAAGCTGACAGTGCCGGGTCTGGCGCAGGGAAGAGCCTACTGTCCCCACATCTGCCACAGGAACAGGTGGAAACAGCGCCCAGCCGCCCCCCTCCCCAACTCCCTCCCTGCCCATGACCCAGTGTCTGTAACTCCTAGGCCCTCCGGGTCAGGAATAAGCCCACGGGGGCCCCTCTCTCCAGGAGAAGGGAACCCTCAGTTGGTGACCGTCGCAGTTCAAGGTGGACGGGAGGCCAAGGTGTAACTTCCCGAAAGGTCGTGATGGGGTGGGGTCTGCACCCAGGAGCCCCTGTTGAAATCCCCCAGGGGAACCCACACCACCTCCCAGGCAGGGCCCATCAGAAAGTGCCTTCCTTCAGCCAGGCGTCCTGACCCCAGACACTTGAGGCCGCCAGCCATGCTCCAGGCCGCCCCTTGCCTTCCCCCCCGAGCCTTAAGGGGCAGCTCAGGTTGCAGGTAGGGCGGGCAGTGGGACGGGAGCCGGACCATTTATAGTCTGCTGTGTCCAGTTCTGCGAGGCCAGTGGTTCCCAGACCATCTCCTGCCCAGCACACGGACATGAGCAGGACACCAGTGCCCTCGGATGCTGGGGGCGAGGACGGCGGCCCCACCGTCTCCTGAGAACCTGTGTGGCCCGCAGAGAGGGGCCCCCGCCTGGCCACCCAGGCAGGGCCTGGCGGGCGACACTCTCAGTTGCGACCACAGCCTGAGGAGCCGTGCGCGGGCGGTGAGGCCGCCCGGGACCCCACGTGGAGCTGCCTTGAAGGAGTACAGGGCTGGAAACCGCCCCAGGCTGGGAAGGTCAGAGGGCCTCGGAGTACCTAGACGCTTCTTACTGTCCAGTTTCTGCCTGTTGAGGGGGTTGGTGCCGTAGAGCAGGGCGTGCGCCTCCGAGTGCACGGTCTGCAGCTCCTCCAGGGTGGCCTTCCGTCCGCGGACGCTCTGTGGGGACACAACGCAAGAGGTCGCTCGCATCTCCCGCAGGCAGGGGCTGGGGTCCCGGGGAACCCCCCGGAGGGAACTGAGCTGTGCACATGTGTGAGTGGCACACCGCATGCTGACTGCCAAACAGAAAGCAAACACCACCCAACACCCTGTTTGAACGATGTTTTAAAATACGCAGGGGGGTCCAACCTGCAGCCCAACAGAAAATCGTAAATTTACTGAAAACACAGCTTTTTGTGATGATGTGTGGCCCCAGACAACGCTCCCCGTGTGATGCACAAACGCCACAAGGCTGGACGCCCGTTTCAGAGAGTTCACACTTTAATGGTGACTTTGAAAAGCGCTGAGCAGGTAACTGCAGCCTTCAGTGCTCCGGCCTCCACCATCACGGCGCCCTGGCCTGGTCACGGCCCTGCACACCGCCCAGTGCCGGGAGGAGGCGGCCTTCCCACGAGACCAGAGCAGCCCAAGGTCAGCCTCAGAGCTCTGTTTGCCTGGATCTTTCTTTGGTTTAAGAATTTCTCAAATCAAGACTCCTGGGCTGTTTCCTGATTTTCCCCATAAATCAGCATAGAAGTTACTGTTCTGTACTTGACTCCACCCCCACCCCTCCCAGCGGGAGGTGCTCAGGAGGTGCTGAGGCCCACGGGCCACACCACAGTGGCCCTCTGAGGGGAGCAACACAGGCCCTGGGTCCTGGGGGCCCAGGGGGACGCATGAGGCCAGCAGTAGCTCTGACCCCTGCACCCTCCAAAGGACAGAGGCCCGGGGCTGCTCCAGCAGGGCCGCTCCCCCAGAGACCCTGCCTTGCGGGAGGTGAGAGCAGAGACCGCAGGTTTGCTGTGCCGCCTCCGCGTGTCGTGTGTCGCGGGGAACTGCTGGAAATGCGCGAGACAGAGATGGGAGGAGCCGGAGGAGCTGATCCAGTGCCTTTATTTGATGCAGTGTTTACAGTGGGCTCAGTCTGGACAGACTGCGGCCCCGGGGGAGGCAGGAGTGGGGCTTTTAAAAGAAAAAGCTCGTGGTCCTGGGGGGACAGGGGAAGAGTTAGTCTCTTGTTCTTCTGGGCGGGTGCCTCAGGGTTCCAGGACATGAGCCGGGACAGCGGGTCAGGTAAAGGCGGGCTGTGCCCAGGACAGGAAGGTCAGTCTGACCGCCGTCCATCGCAGCTGGCGCCCAATGTCTACTGTGTGCCGTGAGGGAGTTTCGAAGGAGCCACGGGCCACCGAGCAAGTCGGGACAACTGAGTCATGTGCAGTCCAGTGGGTTGGAAAGTGGTCTGACCCTTCCAGGAACGAGCTCCCAGGACAGACGCACCCACTCCACGTGGCGCCCTTCCATGCCGAGCCTGCTGCGGCAGCTCCAGGACAGGAGCCCACCCCACGGACGCAACCCACAGCCACCGCCTGCAGTGAGGGGCACCTGGGAGCCGGGCCGGCCCCTCTCACACCTGTTGGGAGCTGGCTCCTGCAGCTGTGTGCTGCGTGGGGCCCCACACTCTGCCGTCCGGGAGACCACACTGGGAGCCACGGTGAGAAGTGGGGACAAGGTCATGTGGTCCCTTGGACTGCGCGAGTGCCACACATCCGCCAAGGGTGCGCCCGCCTGGGTCCCTGTCATGTGAGGGCCACACATTCCAGCCCAGCCTCCTCCCAACTACCTGCTGACTCTGCTCCGACCCCATGGCTCACAGGACCCTCCCTTCCTTAGCACCGAGTCCTGCAGCTCTGGGGACCCCCTGCAGCCATCAGCCAGGACAAGTTGGTGCCCCCCCCAGTGTCAAAGGAAGTGGAGGAGGATAGGGAACCTTACTCTCCTGCATTTTCATGTCTCACCCCACTTTGCCAGGTTGACTTTCCTGGCTAAGAAACTACCATGGAGGCCTTGGCCTCAGCGACCCTTCCAGGGGGCAAGGGGGAGGGACAGGAAGCTGGTCATGGAACTTCAGATGCCCCAGTGGCCCTGTGGAGGAGCAGGAACAAGGGTCACAGCAGAGTCCACCAGGGCGATGCTGCCCTCCAGTGGTGAGCTCTGGTGGATGGGGAGCAGGGCCCAGGATTCCCTCCAAACCAGCCCAGGGGTCACTGTCCCCCCAGGGGCACTCCACAACAGAGTTCTCTGCTCCCCTTTCTCCTCCAAAAGTCACGTGTCATCAAAAAGATGGTAAAAATGGGGGCTGAGGTTCCTAGTTATTCAGCTTCTGGAGGAGGGGGGGGACTCGAGGTTCTCTGGGTGCACCAGCTCTCTGGGACGCGCCTGCCCCAGCTGTGACGCAGGGACGTGGACATCAGTCATCACTTGTGGGTCTCCAGCTTCCTAGGACCACTCTGCAGTGCCCCCCGGTGTTGCGGGTGTCCCCAGCATGTGTGGGGACACAGCAGGTCCCACTGAGTGAGTGCCTGGAGGCTGGGAGCCATCATTCCCAAATGCCCTGGGAGGCAGATGCAGCCAGCCCCACCCCGCACACGAGGACACCGAGGGGACCCCAAGCCTGGGCTGTCTCCTGCGCTCACCCCGCTGCCCAATGGCCACACCCAGGGCCCAGAGCACGAGCTGATCGCTTTGTGGAAACTGTTCCCCCACCAGGAGGACAAAAGAAGGTCCTTCATGTCACTTAGCAGGACCTTCCTGTCCTCACAGGCTGGGGCCACTGTAACCATGTGTGGGGCGACGGAGGACCAGCCGACCCTCTTACTGCACTCAGAAGGGGCAGGGGTGCTGTGCTCAGGAACCAGGCTCCAACCAGACCGGACCTCGACTCTGCTCCCCACACTCTCTGCTGCCCCGTGGGAGCTTGGCTTCCGAGGGGTGTCTCAAACCTGACCCTCTCCACACCCTGGGAGAACTTCGGGGGACGAAGTGAGAGAAGACTGGGGGAAGAGCAACAGGGCTCCTCTCCCCGTGGGCCTGAACTCCTGCCCCCAGTTGGGGGCCAGAGCACGGCCCTCGTGTGTCCTGGGTGCCGAGGGGAGCATAGCCTCAGAATGGCACCTCCTGGGGCGTGATCTGGAGGAAAGGGACAGCCAGGGGTTCAGCAAGCATGTGCTGGGAATAAGCTGAACAGCATGCAAGCGGGGGCACAGGACAACCGAGGAGCGTGGGGAGGACCAGCCAGTGCAGGACGGAGGCAGCTGTGCTACCAGGAGGCCCTGGGCTTCAAGGAACTGGCCCGGGCATCTCCCGGGAGGCAGGCAGGCCTGCGCATCCGCGTCAGGGACCTGCTCACGGGCACTCCCCCACACTGGCCCACGCTCAACGCCCGACTCCCGCAGGCCCTGTGGGCCCCCCTCCCTGCCGTCCCGGGCCCAGTCCTACCTCACATTTGCCCCGGAGGCCTGTCTCCTGCAGCCGGGACCAGATGCTCTGGATCCTGCCCGCGTGCTCGGGGTGGCTGTTGCTGTTTCCGCAGATGCACTGGTGCTTCAGCATCAGCGTGTCGTAAGCCAGGCCTGCGGTGGGGCAGAGGGCACCTGTCAGAGCCGGGGGTCTGCCGCCGCAGGCTGCGCACCACCAGCCCGGAAAGCTGCCGTCTCGGTGCCAAACCCCCGTCTCCTAAGGAGGCTCGTGCCACGCCCCACGCTGCAGGGATGGTTCCTCAGAAGACCCAAGTTCACCGGGATCCCTCGCTGCAGCACGAAGCAACGGCAGCCGAAGCGAGGCCGAGCGGGTGAAGCGGCCCACGGCTGCAGCACACACCTGGCCAGTGGTCAAGCCAACAGGCCCCGGGAGGAGCCGCCCCGAGTGGCCTGCCTGGTGGGAGCAGGCGGGGAGGAGGAAGACCAGAGAGGGGCCCACCGTGGGACGCATGCTGTGTGTCGGACCGCGGCAACCCCCAGAGAGAGATTGTGGTCGCCCCCAGGCCCACCCCCCACCCGCCCTGTGCAGTGCGCTGGTGACTGAGGGCCTCGAGGGCTGCGGGGGCTGCGGGGGCTGAGTGGACGTAAGGCCGGGGCCCGGCTGCGCGCCCCAATAGACCTGGCAGGGCCAGGCCCTCCGCACTGCCCACTGGGGGAGACCGGGCAGTTTCTGCTTGTCTTTCTGAGAAGCAACTATTCAACTATTTCTGGATAATTACTACTTAAGGTTTTTTCTGAATGCGAACGCGACCTTCCTAAGTGCCAATAAAGAGAACTGAGCCACGCGTAGACAGGACTGTTTGAAGAAGAGCGGAACCATCCTGTACCGTGGTGATCTCTCCCTCACACGTCACTGAAGAGAAACACCAGACAGGAACGGTGCTCCCGCCCCTCCAGGCTGCCCCCACCCCCGGCCCAGGGTGGCTGGGCAGAGGGACCCGGGTCAGGGCAGCCACACACTCCTGCGCCCAGCACCTCCAAGCCTGGCAGACGCCGGCCCAACCACCCAGGCCTGGTTCCTGACTCGGGGTGGGCGGCCTTCTGGGCAGAAACTAAGACCCCCACCGCAGGCGTGCTCTGGGGGCAGCAGGTGCAAGGGGCAGCACCGTGGCACTGGGCACAAGCAGGGCAGCCGATGACACAGAGCGTGAGCGTGCACGGGCTGGCCGAACGCGGCCGTCACGCCGTGTGTGCCTGCGGTGCACAGATCACGCCCGAGAGTTAGCTGGGCCTCATGGTCAAGGCCCTGGGTGTGGGCTCAGTCCGAGGAAGGGCCAGGGGGAAAGGGCACGTTCCCTAGCCCTGCTGACCAGGATGGGGCAGCTGCCAGCCTGCGCGCTCACGCCGGCCGCCGATGGGCTGTCCTTGGAGGACAGGGTGTCCGGGGAGGGCAGGTGGGCCTCTGCACCGAGGAGACCCCCAGGATCACGGGAGGGGCCGAGGGGTGGGAGCTTTAGCGATCTGTCCATCTCTTGCCCACACCGCCAGACCCCCCCCCCGCCCGCCCCCCAGCCCTGGGAACGGCCTGTCTCGGAAACCGCGTCTGGTCTGACACCCGCCCTCTGGACAGTGCAGGCCCCGAAGGGCAGATCCCAGATCTGCCCAAACCAGGCTGCCCTGCCCAGCAGCCCAGGTCCCCCCACCCCCCCGGCCGCCCCAACGCACGCTACCTGTGGTGAACCTTGGCTTGCTGGGGGGTTCCTGCACAGACATGGGGAACGTGGCGGACGCCGGGGAGGACTGCGCCCGGGACAGAGGCCGATGGCTGCCGAAGGACACGGGGATGCCAGCGGCCTCCATGGAGGCCTGGTAGTTCCTCAGCTGGTGGATCCGCTGCTGCTCCAGCAGGAGAGCTTGCTGGGGGGAAACACGTTTGGCTGCGTCAGACAGAGAAACTGCCCCCCGAGGGGCTGCACTCGTCCTTGTGTGGCTCGCCCTCCTCTCCGCCTGCATGCCGGCGCGGCGGGCGCCGGGGGGGCGGGGGGCAGCTGCCTGATGCCCCAGCAGCCCCCCGCCCGCGGCAGCCCTCCCAGCCACCGCCAGGGGAAATGTAAACACCCCTTCGTTTGCCACCGTTTCCCTGTCCTGGTCCCCTGCTGCCCCACATCCCCCTCCAAGGACGGGAAGGACTGCTGATGCACAGACGTGCCGTCAGGCTCCCGATGCCCAGGGCCCAGCCAGCCGGGTAAGGGGGCCGGAGGGTGTGGGCGTGCCTCTGAGGACCTGGGGACCCACACAGGCGATCCCAGGGCCCCCCGTGAGCCATCTTTCAGCAAAAACCACCAGTGCGGAAAGGGGTGAATCAAACACAGGCTTCCATGAGAAACTCTGCAGAAGTTACGTTTCTACCTGAAGAGCTGGCTCCCGTAAGAGCCCAAATACCACAAGGCCCTAATACCTAAAGGACAGCAGGTCTCAGCCCTCCCAGAAGGCTGAGGGGCCAGCGTGTCACCCGCCCCCCTGGCCCCCACCCCGCTGCCAGGCCAGCCAGCAGGGAGACCTGAGGACAACTCAGCAGGGGCCGTGGAGGCAGACAGGACAGAGGCGCTCAGACCCAGGGCCACAGCGGTCCCCAGTGCTGGGTCTACGCCAGGTCCCTGAGGGAGACAGACCCCAAAGGGACGCTGTAGACAGGCCGAGGGCACATCCTGTGCGGGGACAGCGCACAGCCGGGGGGGAGGGGCAGGTGTGAGCCCAGGCCGGGCCAGCCCCACCTGGGACGGTGAGGGGCTGGGGAGCGCAGAGCTCCCCGCCTTGCCGCACCCACCGCCAGCCACACCTAAGCACGATGAACACATCTTCGTTCCAGAAGGTCCGCTGGCCCCGGGGGTCAGGTGCCCGGCAGGCTGAGGGGCAGAGGGAAGAGCCCGAGCCTCTGGGAGGTCGGGGGCAGGAGGCTCCCTGACCCCGGGGCACTCGCCCCCGGCTTTACAGCCCCTACCACCAACCAGCCCTCTTCCCGATGCACTGCCTCAAGTTTCCATCTGCAAACCGCTCCTCGCGCCCCCAAGTTCCCCTGAGAACTTCTCGTCATTCTCCAAAGAACACAGAAAACAAGTGTCTCTGACAATCGTCTCGGGCCTGGAGGACAAGGCTGCTTTTCTTAAACAAAGGCCGATGGCTTTGCCATCTACGGGGCACGCGCCCCAGTGACTCTGGTGAGCACGTCCCAGTCTCACGCCCACATGTGAGCACCACACCTGACCCCAGCCACAGCGACAGGCCCCCACTGACAAGGACACAGGCCCACAGGCTGTCGGGCCGTGCAGGAAGAGCAGAAGGCCGGAGGCGGAGGCTGGGAGGGGTGGCCCGCTGCCCACCTGGAGGCCTCTGGAGGAGCCCAGGGGCTGACCTGTGTGTCACCAGGGCCTTCTCTCCAGGCGTGCCCTTGGAGGCTGGGGAGCGGCCGCACGCCTGGGCTGCCCAGAGCTGCGTGGCACATGGCCAGGCGGCCAGCACGTCTAGTGAGGAGGGACAGGTGGGGACCTGCAGGCACACAGAGCGCCACTGCTGCAGGACACGGTCAGGCCCCACTCGGGGTGCCCCGGGCTCTTGGGTCCTGCTCGTCAGGGTCCAGCGACCTCCACGGGGGCACTCAGGCCTCTGACACTAGGTTTCCGACTCGCTGGCCAGTGGACCGAGCGGTGTGCAGACCTGGGAGGTTTACTTTTCAGTGTAAATTAACACACTGCTCTTCAGATGTGCTCGTCAGCCCCTCGGGAGCCTGGTCAGTGCGTCAGTGCCCAGAACCCTCTCCCCCCGTCCCGCACCCCCAGCTCCGGCACCCGGGCAGCACCCTTCTCCAGCATGTCGCTGCTGCGGCCTGGCCCCCAAAGGTCCTGCCTACCTTTCTGATCAACTGAGAAGTTAACCTTCCAGCCACGCCTTTAGCGAGCGTGCCGAATCCTGCACACACGTGGGGTTCCGTCACCAACCCTCCCCAGACCTGAGAGAAAACCCGCCTGGAGGGTCTGGGCAGTGACGACTGGAAACCAGGAGCACACATGCCCCCAGGGGACGAATGGTCAGTCCATCCAGGTGTGAGGACAGTGAAATGGACATGGAACCGGGGCCACCCCAACAGCACCCGGGGAAGATGGGAGTGGAAAGAAGGGGCCCTCAGGCCCCACTCACCACCGGCCACAGGGCACTGCCCACCGGGAGCGGGGGCCGCCCCAAGGCCAGGCATGCCCATCTGCCTCCCCCCACTGACCTGTCTGAAGAGCAGCTCCTGCTCCGTGGGCGGGCGCTGGTCCGGCTCCACCTCCAAAGTAGGCTCCGCCTCCTCCTCATCACTCTCCACAGGCTCCTGCTTCACCTGCACCCCGGGCAGCACCTGCGCCTCCCTCTGCCTGGAGAGCCGGTCTGGGCGGGGCTCCTCCGGGAGGGCCTGGTGCTCCCGGAGCTCCTCCTCCGTCTCCTCGGGGTGACTCGCAGGCTGCCGGGCCGGCTCGCTGGGTTTGGGGATCATCTGCAAGGGGGAGGGGTGAAATCTGCGTGACCTATGGCGACTGAGATCACCAGACAGGCAGGTCACTAAGTCTGCACCCCAGAAACAGAGGGATGGACAACTCTGGAGTGTGGCCTCACCCTGAACTCAGGCCAGCAGGCGCCAGGTGGCCAGGCCCCACAGGTGCCAGGTGCTATCCATGATGCTGAGCAGTGACACGCCTGCAGGAGACACGCCTGCGTCGGGTCGAATTTAGGAAACAGTCCGTGTCCCGGCACAAGGACAGTGATGACGACCACAGGTGTCAGTGCACCTCTGTGCCTGGGCGCAAAGGGGCAAGGCCAATGCTCTGCCCCTCCTCCCCCCTCGGTCCCAGCATGTCCCCTTTTCGAGTCCTTCCTAGCGTGGCGGAGGACCCGACCCGAACAGGGCTGGGGCCAGACACCGGCACCTGCCCCACCCGCCCCTCCCTCCCTGGGTTCCTCGCCAGCAGACCAGGCCCAGCACCTACCCCACCCCGCTCCAGGGCCGAGAGTCTGCGCTCAGCGCCCCGACACAGGCGGGGTGCAGAAGGCTCCCATGCCATGAACTTTACCCTTTATTTAGACTACAAGCGTGACAGGCTGTTTTCTCAGAGTGGGTGCCCGCCCCCGCCTGTGCCGGATAGGTCCTAACGGTCAGACTAAAGATGGAGGCACCAGGAAGTGACTTTGGGGTTCAGCAGGCCGCAGCGGGAAGACAGCAGTGGGGCCGGGCCCAGCTGGCCAGGCGGAAGGGCAGGGAGTGGCATCCCAGCCCAGAGGCTGGACTCCGTGGGCCCGGTAGCCGCAAGGGGCTGTGGGGGCAGGAGGCCCGGGTTGCGGGTGGCCGCTGAGCAGCCGAAGTTTCTGGTGCAGCAGCAGCAGCAGCAGCAGCAGCACACGGCTCACGGAGCCCGTCCGCAGGGCAGAGAAGCCCTGGGGATGAGAGAACCACGGAGAACAGGCCAGAGTCCAGGAGAGGAAGGTGGGCCGGGGGCTGGGGGATGCCGCCTGGGGAGGGCTGGAGAGCAGCGGGCACCTGCAGGCTCAGTCAGCTGTTCACAGGGCGGCACGCGGGCCCAAGGCCTGCTCAGAGATGCCCTCCCACACATCTCCAGGGAGACGGCTGTGGGACGCGCCCACCAGGTGGGAGCAGGTGTGGGGCAAGCAGGAGGCTGCAGCCACTGAAGGTGGTGACCTGAAGATGACCCCACGGAGGGTAACGAGAAGCTGGGTCTCCGCCCGAAGAGCCCACGGCCGGTGCTGAGGCTGCTTGGGAGGCCCAGCTTGGATGTGGGCAGTGTGTCCGCAGATGTGGCCCTGGTCCCTCCCCGGCAGGACAGGGAAGGAGTGACTGAGGAGTGGAGGGCCTGGCCAGGGTCCCTGGGCTTCCTGAGGACAGCAGGCGGTGAGAAAATAGGGCACATGGTCACCGAGGAGTTGGGAGAGCGGCTTCGAGGCCATGTGCTCAGCGGACAGGCCACTCCGGTCTCTGCTTTCTTCCAGCATTTTCTTCTCAGTTTCAGAGCTACAGGGAGTCCAGGAATTGTTAAGAAACCCCATGTGCCCTTCGCCTCCATACACCAGCCAGAAGGACACAGGCACAGAGGCAGCGGCCGCCTGCTCCTGCTTGCCTCCTGGAGGGTGACTTGCGGCGGTGAGACCTGGCCCAGTGCACGTGCAGCTGGCGCCAGCCCTACCCCCCCAGGGCCCAGGACCCGCCGCCGCGTGGGAGCCTCACCGACAGCCGCGGTGACTGTCTACTGGGCCGTGTGCACTGTGCGTCCCCAGCTGTCCGGCAGCACTGGTCGTGCCATGGCCTCTCTTGGTTCAGATCAGTCCACTTACAGACCACACACTGTGTCTGGTGACCTGCCCAGGGCTGGCCTGTCCATGGTATCGAGCCAGTTCCTCTCCTGAAGGCCCCTGGACGTGGGAGGAGGGCATCCTCCCCGGTGCCTGGGGCAGTGCCGCCGTCAGTGCGGCCCCCATGGGCGGCGCTCCATCTCTTCCATCCTGTGCAGGGTCTTCGGGCTGAATGTGCACGTCTCACCACCGGTGCCGGCGAGCCTCGTGGGCGCGGTCCGTGAGGCTCCCCCAGCTCTCTCCTCCAGCTCGGCAGGGCGAGCAGTGGGGCATTCCCTCCTTCCTCCTGCAGCTCCCCTCTCAGAAGGCCTCTGAGGTCACGCCCCGCCCTTCGTCCCGGCTGGCCTGGCCGGCGTAGGGGCTGCGGCTCTCCTGGGTGGGGGGTGGGGCAGCTCTGGGCCGTCGGAGGGGAGAGGAGCTGGGCGATGGCGGGGCCCCCATGGCAGCCCTGCCAGAGGAGCAGGGCAGAGGGGATGGGGAGCAGCCTGCTTGGAGGCTCACAGCCAAGGCTTCCTGCGTCGCCTGCTCAGCTTCATCAGGTGACGGGGCGTCCAAGCAACGGGGTGACCAAGTAGGCCAGGCGCCAGCACAGCCATCCCCTCGCGTCCTTCCGCCACCCCCACCCGCCGCCGCCAAGCGAACACGCTGGCAGGGGCGCCGACTGGCCGAGAACCAGCAGCGAATGGGACACACAGTCGGGGCTCCATCTCCTTGTGGCGTCTGCGCCTCGGGGGCCCTTGCTCACCACCCGTGAGAAAAGATGCCGCCCTGTGCTGGAGCCGCGTCTTCTCAGCCCGCCTGCAGCTCAGGGTCACGGCCCTGCTCCAAGACTGCTGACCACGCTCGTAAGGAGCAGCCCAATCACCGAGTCCCTGTCTCTACATCCAAAACCGGGAAGGGCGGGGTCCGGGGGACGCATCCGGCGCTACAGGACTCGGGCTCTGCGCGGAGTTCGGCGACGGCAGACGGAGCCACCGCCTCTGAGTTTTCAAGGGGCCTTCAAGTGTTCTAAGCACTGAAAACGCTATCCTGCCTTAGCAGACACTGCCCCCCTCACACAGACCACCGTGGAGGCCAGGCCCGAGCACCCCCGGCCACGCAGCGCTGGGGCCCATCAGAGCTCCGAGCCCACTGCCCCTGGAACGCAGCCATTCGCCGTGAGGCAGACACTGCGAGCGGGCTGGCAGCAGCGAGCACACTGGGAGCAGAACCCACTCCTGCGCCCGCCCTTCCCTGCCGCACAGGCTTTCTCAGTGGGCCTCCCTCCCGCCTGCTGTGGGCCTTGGGGGAACCACAGCAGCAGCGTCTGGGGAGGGCGGACCTCTCTTGGGGTGATGTCAGTGAGGCAGCCGCCCTCTGACCAGGCGAGGAAGGCCACCGTCGCGGGCCCAGGGCCGCAGCGCCATGCGGGCACGAGCTCGCTCCCTGAGCTCCCTGGAGGACGGTGTGCAACCACGTCAGTTGGTCACAGGACAGATCGGGAGACTGCCCAACTCCCCGCTTTCTCTGTTCCGGATACACCACCTCTGCACAGGTGCTTCCCCTACTCAAAATGCAGAGCCGAGCTGGCACGAGGCGGGTCAAGTACCAGTGACACCAGGGAGGAAGCAGGAGTAGCTCCTTGGTGAGCAAGTCCCTTTCTTGTCCCGTCGGGACTGTGTTCAGGGCTGCCCACGCTGACCGCTCCGTGCAGCCTGGCTGGGAGGGCCTGTGGGTGTGAGCCCACCGCCCAACACAGGGCGGGCAGAGGGCCCAGATGTGGTGCCCCTCAGGAGTGACGCCCATGACCCCGTCAAACGGGGCGCAGTGTGTGTTGGGGTGGCGCAGCCTCTGGGTCTCAGGGAAGCTACTGAATGAAGGTGGCCCACTGCCTGGACATCCAAGCCTGTGGACTCCACGGGGGGTGCTGAGCCAGGCTCAGGGGCGGGGCAGTCCCAGAAGACATGCTGTCACTTCAACAAGCGACACTTGGACAAAACCTCATCAGCCCCAACATCAGCCGGCACCGCGACAGGCACCTGGGCCCACGGGGGAAGAGCAGACCCCGTCCTAGCAGGCGGACACACCCCCAGGAGAGTAGATTGTGAACACAAGACGTGAGGGGTGGGCGCAATCACTGTAGACAGCAGGGTGGCCAAGGTGACAGGACGGCACGGGGGCCTGTCCTCAGTGACCTTCAGGCCAAGCCTCCAAGGAGCCGAGCGCGGCAGTGGGGGGCGCAGGGCTGACTAGCTGCACGCAGGCCTCGGCCCCAGGAGGGCGGGCTCCTCTCTCCCATTCCACCTTCACACTCGGTGGAACTGCGGTCCGGCCCCCAACCCTGGCCCGCTGCACTGCTCAGGCAGGCAGACAGGACGGCCTCACTGTGTGACAGGCAGAAGGCCGGTGACTGCGGTCCCCTGAGCAAGGAACGCCACGGGTGAGCCTTCGCCGGAAGGAGACACGGGCACCAAGCATGCCCGTCCCCAGTCTGCCCGAGCTCCCTCCAGTCGCCAAGGCCACCTTCGCGCGCCTCGTCCTCCCCCTCTGGAGCAGCCTCCTGGGAGACACGAAACCGCAGGCCCCAGAAGCCCCACTGCCCCGCTGTGACTCACGGCGGCTCGCGTGGGGACAGAGTCGTGCAGCCGCCGCAGCCTCCCTCTTGGCCACTTCCTCGTCTCAGGAAGCAGCGCCAACCCCGCGGCCCCGGCAACTGCCCACCTCCTCGCCTGCACCGGACATTCCGCATCCATGCGTGTGGCCTCCTTGCCTGGCTCCCTCTGCTCAGCGCCGTGTCTCAGGAGCCCATCCACGGGCTGCAAGCATCGGTGCTTCGCACGTGGCGCTCTGCGGCCTGTTCTGGCCAACTGTCACCTGGGCTGTCCCAGCGACCGGCGCGCGAGTCCCCATGTGGTGTGTCCTGCCAATGCTCTTGGGTGTGAGCGGGGCTGGCAGGGGGGCTGCTGGGCCACCCGGCCGCTGTCCGCTTGCTTTTTGAGGAAACGCTGGACTATCTCCCCCAGACTCACCTCACTCTGATGTTAAAGACACCCGTTCCAGGGGCCAGCATTTGAGGAAAGACACCTGGAACCGCTGGTTTCCAGGTTTATGCTCCTCGTCCCTACCACTTCCTGCTGACAGAGGCCCTGCCGTGACTCTGGGACGTTCCCGACGCGCAGCCCTCACCGGGCTGGCCTAGCCGTAACCTTCTGAGAATGCCGTTCCAATGCGCAAGCACGCTGCAAGTGCCAAGGGACTTGACAACGTGGTTTTTGGGACACCAGGACACTGTGAAGTTGGGGACTTTCTGCTGCGAGTTTGCTTAGAGAAGATACAGTGTTTAAGGAGCTCAAGAAGACGCTGCTGACTGAGTGGAGTCCAGCACAGAAGCTCACGCTCGCAGTGCTGAGCAGGGGCGTGGCGCTGGGCCTGCTGCCCCGGCCGCACGCTCGGCTGCGCGCACGCCCGTCCCCGCGGGCCCGGCGCACCCACCTTGTTCATGTGCAGCTGCTGCTGCTGGAACTGCTGCTTGTGTTTCTCCAGGAACTGCTGGTGCTGCTGCTGGATGACCAGGTGCTGCAGGGCCTGCGCGCTCTGGGGCAGCGGGGCCGACTGCGTGCGCCCCAGCGGGCGGTGCTGCCGCAGCTTGTGGACGGAGGGGGACACCCGGTCCGCACCGACCAGGGACTGTGCGTGCAGGGGCAGTGCGCCCAGGCCTGAAAGATACCAGTCTGAAGATAACACGGAGGAAACAGCAGGAGGGAAGAGGAGGAGAGAGGGAGAAAAGCGGATGAGTGACGGGCGGAGGCGCTGTGAGCCGCAGCACCAGCCCGGCGCCTCTTCCCCGAGCCCACACCAGCACCCGAGCTGTCCCTCGGAGGCTCTGACACTGGGGTCATTGCCACCGACAGGCGCTCCGTGTGACAGGCCTCCGTGCTGCTCACCCCGCCCAACGGACAGTGGCCTCAGGCCCCAACGAGGCTCAGCTGTAAGCGGCCCCGTGGCTGAGCAGAACGGCAGCATGAGCTCCTCCCTGTCCCAGAAACTGAGTGCGAGGACAACAAACTGTCCCCAAGTGTCACTCTCTTCCAAGGGTCTCTTAGAGCACCGACTTCACACACAGAGGGCGTTAGCTCTTTTGAAAATCCTGATAGATATCGCTGAAATCTCTTCCCACAAATTTCTAAAGGTTGTGCCCACGGACAAGCCCGCTGGTCGCCAGGAGGGCAGCTGCCCCATGCCAGCGCCGGGTCTGCGCCCAAAGGAGACCGTCTAGCATCACAGAGCCTCTCTGACGACCCAGGAAGCTTCAGGTTTTTCCTTCCATAGGCTCTTAATCCATCTGGTTTTCCTTCTACAAACTGTTCCTTAGGTCATTTACCACTTTCCCAAGGTTCTGCAAGCAAAGGAACTAGCAAACCACTTCCCTGCTACATGAACGTGTCCACCCAGCAACCTGAGCTAAATGAACACCAAACATCCATCCGGCTGAACGTGACCCTGGGTCACAGGTGTCCAACCAGGAGAAGCGACCCATGAACTGAGCTCACCGGCTCTCGGCGGGCCTGCGAGTGACTGGAAGGCTAGAATGACCACCAGTACCCACACCTGCCCCTCTGCTTGGCCTTCCGCCCGCCTATTCGCCTGCCGTGCTCCATCACGGGTCTCGGCAGCGACGCCACGTCCCCAGGCAGCCTTCCCTGAGGCTCCCCTGCCTGGCCACCAAGCTCTGGGGTCTGCCTCTGCATCTGAAAGTGCCGCTCGCCGGCCACATGAGCACCGTGCCCAACGGCACAGCTGGGCCACACAGCACCCACAGTTCCGTGTGGAGCGGCAGAAACAACACAGGGCTCTGACAGCGGCTAACCCCACGCACTGCCCGGGCTGCCTGCACCGACTCAGCCTCCGGGAGTGCTGGCACCCCGGGAGTGATGCCGGCACCTTCCAGGAGTGATGGTGCACACGCAGAGCGCCTCGCCAGGCAGCTAAGGACTGAAAGTGTGCAAGCCATACGGAGGCAGGCACCATGGGGCCTGCAGGGGACGGGGACACAGCGCCCGCGACCCGGCCAGCCCCTCTTCCCACAGGGCCTGTTTCCAGAGCACGTGTGAATGGCACTGGTCTGGCTCAGCCAGTCTGCCTGCCGCCATCGAGATTACCAGCAAGGAGCAGGTCTTCGGGCCAAACGCTTGGGGAAGCGCTGCTGAACTGACAAAGGAGCCACAGCGACTCCTGCTGGTGCTGCTCAGACACAGCCAGAGACCGTGACTCCCGCTGGGTTCAGTCAGAGACGGTCCCCACGTCCCTGCGCTGTACGCACTGCAGACGCTGGGGACCACAGGGCCTGGGTTCCAGGAGGGGGTCAGGCAGGACAGACAGAGTGTCCGTGGAAGCTGACGTAGAGCGAGCTGCAGCAGATGTGGGCAGAGCCCACGGGGGTGGAGGATGGGGACGTGGGGACACAGGAATAGGGCGTGGGACCTGGCCTGATGGCAGGAAGGGTTTTGGGAAAGGGAAGTGGCTTCCAGAAGCACCTTCGGGGCCAGGTGGTGCAGAGGGAGGGGGCACCTGGCAGACGCCTGGCGAGCTGTGTGGAAGGAGGGCTGGGAGCTCTGGAGCAGCCTGTGTCTGCATCGGGAGCCACGGCCCCTCAGGCCAGCTGCCCAGGTCACACTGACAGCCACATAAACACTCGCTGTGCCTCACATGTGACTGAGAAAACAGTTCTAGTTTGTCCTTAACTTTCCACTTCAACACGAATGGCCACATGTGACTGTTGCCCCCACACTGGACGGCACTGAGCTGGACAACGTGGGGACTTTCCAGGCCTTGAGGGGACCCTGGTGGCAGCCCGAGGACAGGATGGAGGCGGGAAAGCTGTCAGGAGGCGTCTTCCCGCAGGAGCCCCGGGGTACTAGAGGGACATGGGCCCGAGTCCGGACCAGCCAGGGACCCTGAGGAGCTAAGTGCCCCAGAGGGACAGAGAAGCACAGGACAAGAAAACAGAACCAAGCCCGCCGGTCCGGAGCCGCCCCCGCCTGCACTCACACTTGGGACCCCGTCACCAGCAGCACCTGCACTTCCCACTACTCCTGGGGTCACAGGTTTGGAGGGGCAGCTCAGAGGCCGCTGCTGGTTTGCTTCTGAGCAGAGAAGCGCCTGGAAGCCAAACGTGAGGCAGCAGATGGTGCCCCGTGTGGAGGGCGGCCACAGAGTCCCTGAGTGACACGGTATACAACTTCAGCTGCGCAAACGCCACCCAAGATTTCCCGTTTTCTCCCAGGCAGAACCCCCTCAGACGGGCGCGGGTTTCATGAGGTTCACTGCTGACGCGTGCGGGCCGTCCAGCCCGGTCAGCGCTGCGCTTCCGTCACGTGCCCACCCGGACCTGGGTGGGGACTCACATCATAGGGGCTGCCACCTCCCCCGGAAAAAGGACAGGACTCGTGACTGATGTCTGCGAGTGCGCTGCAGCATGTCACGCCTCACGCCCACGCGTCAGGGGGCGGCTGGGCAGAGGCCGGTGGAGCAGGCCAGGCCAGGCCTGAGGCCGCGCCAGGAGCTCACCTGTGACGAGGGGCGTCTGCGCGGGCGGCTGCTCCAGGAAGACCATGTGCTGCAGGAGAGGGCTGTGCGCCGCCCCGCCGTCGCGCTCCAGGGGCGCCGTGCTCAGGTAGGGCGTGAGGTGGGTGCCAGGGAAGAGGGCCAGTCGCTGCTGCAGGGCTGGGAGGGCCAGCCTCTCGGCTTCCTGCTGGCCTGCTGCCCCCTGGAGAGGCACAGCCAGTGACGTCCAGGCTGCGTGCCCGGGACAGCCGCCCACCCTCCCCCCACAACCCCTCAGGGCCTACTCACGGCAGACGGGCCGGTGGCAGGAAGTCCCAGTGTGATGTTGGGCAGGGACGGCGACGTGTAGAGGGGCAGTGGGGCCACGGAGCCTTCTCGGGCCACCAGTCTGTGCGCCAAGCTGGGCTGGGGACAGAGCACGGGAAGGCCATCACGCCGAGCTGCCCTGGCTGGGCGTGGGTGGCCACCGAGGGAAAGGCAGTGGGCACCCCTCCGGGCAGACCGTGCCGCGCACTCAGAGACTGTGGCAGGAAGACACGTTAACCCACTGAACAGTGGGCAGGGGAGCGCCACCTTAGAGCAGGCGCAAGCACAGAAACGTGGATTTACGATCCATCAAAAACTTGTTCTTATTCCAATTGCTTATTTATGGCAAAACTACCAAAAGAGAATAAAACCTAGGATAATGTATTTTAAAATACATTCTTAAGAGTTGGGAATGTCTTTCCAAACTAACACCACGTGCACAAACCAAAGAGGGAAACACTGATGGAAAAAATCCCCTCATGTAAAAGGCAAAAGACGCCGAGGACGGGACCAAGACTAACAGACAAAGAGCTCGCGAATCGCACACACAGCCGCTGACGGCGGCCGGGATGCCTGGTCACTCGCGGGACACCAGGAGGTCGGGGGGGGGGGGCAGCTCAGTCACCCGCCACCTCGTTTAGGGTGTGTCGTGACGCTAGAGAGACAAGCGGCCGAGGACCACGCTTTTTAACACATTTGGTACCACATAGAAATCTCTAGGACATACGCCAGGGACCGCACAATGTTGGGCAAACTGCACGTTAATTAAATCATGTCACGATGCAGTCCTTAACAGATGGCGCACAAAACGGGAAAACTCGTGAGCAGTACAGAAAGTGTTAAGAAGCGGACTTGGACTCTCCAGGTGCCTGGCCAGAGCGACGCGCACAGGGCGGAGAGATGGGGCGAGCGGCCGGCAGTCTCCCAGGAGTTGAAGAACTGAAATGCCGAGCACCTTCCGCTTCTAGAACAAACGTTCTTTGACATAAAAGGCTGTTCTGTTCAGCAGCACGTCCCCTGCACCACAGACCCTCAGCCAGCGCACAGGGCGAGTGTGGTGTGACTGTCTCTCTCCCTCTCTCCCCCTCCCTCTCAGAATAAGGGAGCAGCCTCTTTAAAACAGAAAGGGGGCGGAGCGACCGGCAGCAGGGGGAGAGCAGAGCCCCGGGAACCCCGTGCAGGTGTCACGCTCCTCAGCCTCCCTCCTACGTCCCGACGGAAGTCTGAAAAGCAACCGTGAGCTGCAGTCCCACGGGAAGGTCAGCTCTCCCGAGCTGCCTCTGGGCTGGAAGGCTGGGCACTGACCTCGGCTGGGAGGCTGGGGACGGCGGCGGGCGCGATCCCGTTCTCTGTGCTGACGCTCCCGGAGCTGTTGTTGGGCGAGCTGGGTGCGGAGCCCGGGGCGCTGCTGCAGGCCGAGTCTGTGGGCAGAGAGACGGGCGTCAGCGGTGCCCTCAGCGCAGGGCCCGGGGGAGGACCCGGCTCGGGCCCGACGACAGGCCAGGGCCGCCCACTTGCAGAGGCACAGAAGCCCCCACAGGAGAGCGCCTGGCCGCGGCCCCCAACAGTGCGGCGCAGCCCCCTCCTCCCCGTCTTCAGTCCCGCCTACCTCTGGGCTCCGTGATGTTGCGCCTGAGGCTCCTGAGCCGCGCGCTGCCATCTCCTCCCCAAGACAACCCCGAGCACCAGCCCCCGGACCCTCACTGACGCTCAGACCGCCCCCAGCCTGGAAACCCAGAGAACGCCCGTGGCTGACAGCAGGGCAGGGCCCACTGTGGGTCGCCAGGAAAGCCACCGCCGTCAGCGTCCACTCTGAACTGGCCCTCTCCGCTTCCCTGTGCCACACCGACGTCCAGGGAGAGCAGGGCTACGGGGAAACGTGCCAGACCTGGCCCAAGTCGCCGCGCAGACACAGTGGCTGCACCTGCCCGTGGGGACAGAGCAGAGAATGCTGTTCTGTCCAGCCCGTCTTCTCAGTCCCAGGGGAGTGACCACGGCCTCAGGACTTGCTTTCTCTGCCCCACCTCTGGCCGTGGCCACCACTCTGCCCTTGGGGGCGGTCACCAAGGCCCTGTCTTGAACCTCTTCTGCTGCCATCCTGTCTCCAGCCACACACAGAATTCCATCAAGTCCTCCTCTAGAACACGCCCCTCCCAGCACCACCACCGGGGCAAGCCTCAGGCACGTGCAGGGAAACCGGGACAGCTTTCTGCGGCGACAGGAGGATGTGCCCCTAACTGTTCACCCCTTTCCAGCTCAGTCACACCAATGATTTCCAGTCCACTCCAGGACCCTGGCCTGAGAAAATAAACACAAAAGTGTACTCCTTGCAACGACAGATGCAATCCATCAGACGTGCCACCAAGGGCGTGTGACAAACACCAAGTGAGAAGACGACACAGCGTCCATGTGGTCCGGACGCAGCCATGTGCGAGTGCAGAGGGAAGGCTGTGCGTGCGCGGCCTGCACGCAGACAGCGAAGCCCTCTGACCACGGAGCAGGCGGCCGGCTTCCTCCCGTCCGCCATGGTGGGCGTGGCTCTCACCACGACTGGGAAAGGCAGGGGTCACCCTGCCACGTCCCGACGGTCTCAGGACCGTCTTGGCCCGGCTCGGCCAGCCTCCTCACCCTGCTCTTCCCACTCCCTGCCAACATCCTGAGCAGGGCCAGGGCTCTCTCCTGGTCCTCAGCACCGCCCTCCTGGGGGGGGGGGGGTTTGCCCCTCCTAGAAGGCCTTCGTTTTCTCCAGGCCGGAGTTGGCTCTGCTCACAGCTCTCGCCCTCCAGCCCCCAGCTGCCCAGGCCGCACGCCCCTCACGTCTCTGACACCCGTCCCCGCCCCAAGCTTCTCCTGGCCTCAGTTCCTTCTGGTGCACGCTCTGCTGAACATGACCCGGTGTCCACAAGCTGTTGCGCCCGTCTCACAGGTGACGCCTGGCTTCTCGAGTTAGAGCAGAAGCTCCGGCGTGGCGGGCACCTGTGTCATCTGTGCCCAGCCGGGCCCTGACTCCCAGAGGCACTGAGCAGTCACAGCCGACAATGCGACAGTCACTGCAACACCCAGAAGCAGCCTGGGGATGATTCCGCCTCACCAGCAGCGCGACTAGAAATACACGCCGGGGCTCGTCTGTCCCTTGGTGCCCCTGGGCAGACACGCACTGTAGTGCACAGGACGCCCTAATTCACACGGACGCCTCAGCTGGAGAGACCCGGGGGGACTGCAGACGACACTTCCTCGTCCCCTCGGGTGAGGCCTCTCCACTCTACACCAGCCGGAGGCCCTACGCTGGGAAAGGAAGACAGTGACAAACGGGGCCCCCAGACTTCTTCTCACACCAGGCCGTGAGTACGCAGAGGCAGGCCTTGGGCTGGAGCTGCCCTTGGGCCAGGGAACCTCGAGCTCCGTGGGGCAGGGCGCCGGGCACCCCTCTTACACCAAAGGTGCTGGGACTCCGAGGGTGAGGCGTGGCTGCCCACGAAGGCAGGGCCGCGCCCCCGCCCCACCAAGGGCCTTGGTTTCGAGACTGAACGCTGCACTCGGTGCAGATGCCTCCCATATCCAGGCCCCTCTGAGCCCCTCCTTCATCCTGCGCTCTCAGGGATGCAAATGTGCACCCTCCTGACACGCCGTACACCCAGAAAGTGGGGGTGCCCTCAGGACGAGGTGCGGCTTGGGGCAGGGTGAGGTGCATCCCAGGGGAGGGGATGCGCCCTTGGGAGGGGTGCTTCTAGGGACACAGGGTGCACGCCTGTGAAGGGGGTGCTCCCCCGGGAACAGGCTCTGCCCAGTGGGCATTTCTGCATGTCTGCCACTAGGTGGCGGCCCAGAGCAACGCGCGCGCTGGGAGGCAGGGGCACTCCTGGGCTCCCACTCCTCCCCTGCCCACACGCAGGACGCTTTCCAAGACAACGTCAAAGCTCTGGCGCTGACACTGCAGCAGGTCACACACGTGTGACTGCCCACTGGCAGGGCAGGTGGTGAAACCCCCTTCAGAGCAACCACGCCCTGAACTCAGCCCGGGGCCCAGCGCCGGAGCAGGAGGGCTGTTCAGGGACAAGGCCCTAGGGACCACGCACTCCTGGCTCCGTGGGGGTGAGCACGCGTGGCCGAGGGGCCGTGTGGGCCTGGTGGGTCCGCGCTCTCCTCTAGCATACCTGTGACATCCAAGGGACGCTTCTTGAGCGCTGTGACGACGGGTCCATCTTTCCTCCGCAAGAGGGGGCTGCTCCGCCTTTCAGCCACTTTCTGCTTCAACCGGGACCGTAACTTCAGGTTGGGTTCCGAAGCTGCACGAGAAGGAAGTGCTGTTACCGGCGACAGACCCGCCCCGGCCCAGGCCTTCTGGCGGTGGTTCCCAGCCACGCACGTCGGGCCAGCATCTGCGCTGTCACACGCAGTGCTGTCCAGGGCTCAGTGAGGGCACGGTCCCTGAGGCCTGTGGGCAGAAATGTCCCCTTGCAACGAGTGAATGAAAGACAGCGATGCCTGTGGCTACGTTCTTCCGACACGGGGTTATGCACACGCCGGCGGGGTCACGGAAACAGCAGTGTCAGTGCAGACAGGAAGAAGTGGCCAGAGGGCTCTCAGGGCTTTGCCCCGTGGACACTGTGACCTCACAGTCCACCGTCTCCTGTCCACCTGCCCCATGTCCCGACCCGGAAGCACGCAGCACACCCGAGCTCTGACACTCTGTGACCGACCGACAGGAGGGCGCCGACAGCGGCCCCGCCGGGAGGAGGGCAGCTGAACAGGCTCCCGCACTCAGGCGCCCGTGCCGCACTGGCCCCCAACCACGGGCACAGGCCCCTCGCCATGGCCTGGCTGTAGCGGCTCTGCCAGTGCTGACAGCCACTCGCAAACCTATGACTCCAAGCCCACGGTGGTGCCCAAGTCCTCTGCGCCTCCAGCCCAGGCCACCCCAGACCCAGCCAGTCACCCCTCTGGGAGGCAGGGGCGCCCCCGGTCTGGACGCCAGGCCACCAGCGCCGGGACGGTGGGAAGACGCACGGACCTCAGTCGTGAGGTTTTGCTCCGAGGCTTCCATGCTCCTGCTTGTGGATCTGCCCATCAGCGAGTTTGTGCCTCTTTGTTTTCAGTCAGCAACACTGCTGGCTTCACTCTCTCCGCAACAGAAAGTTCACTGCTCTCCACGGCAGCAAGCGACACAGCCGATTTCCAGGGCTGTGGGGATCAGGCCACGAGGGTACCTCGCGGCGGCTGAGCCTGCCCTTCGGGAGCGCGGGGCGGACGGTCCCAGACAGCAGGTGACCCAGAGGTGGCTGTGGGTGAGGAGGAGGGAGGGGCAGGGCCTTGAGTCAAGCTTCCAGAGCAACCAGATGCGCTCGGAGAGGCCAGCCTTTTCTGGATGCTGCCCCCACTCTGGCGGGTGCTGACTTGGGAGAGAAGCCCCCGGCCCTGCAGCATGTGGGCACGGTGCCAGCTCACAGACAGGACCTTCCGTGACAAAGAGGAAAGGGCCATGAGGACAAAACAGCCCCATCCAGGGGCTACAGCATGCAAGTCTGCGATGACGGAGCTGCGTGCACTTCACTCACTCTTGCTGTTACTCGGAGTTTCTCGTCGTTATTTAACAGAACGAGAAAACCCACACTCCACCCGACCACAGACGAGGAAACGATAGCTCTTCGCCCACCCAAGATGCCGGCTTCCACACCACGGGCTTCCAGGCATCCACCTGACCTGGGGACGGATGCTGTGAGGAGACACGGCTTCTGAGAGCCCAGGGCCCCACGGCCCCCTCCAGAGGGTTGTCAGCCCTGACCCAGCGTGGGAGGGTCCCCTCTTGGCAGTGACCCCTGCCCTTCCACTGCCCGCACGGCAGCGTTTCATTACTGAAGTTACTTGGTTCATTTCTCTTCTACTGTTCTCTCGCCCATCCCCCAACACCTGCCTGCAAGACCTGAAGGCTCCGTGTGGCCTGATTCCAGGGGGCCGCGGCGGGGCTCGCCTGCAAGGGGACGCCTCACAGGACCCACCCCGCTTCCTGCACTAGCCCCCCAGGTAGGCCACCCAACCTGCAGACCCTCGCAGAACGGAAACCAGGCCCGAATCCGACACACTCAACTCCTGCTCCGGATGACAGCAGCAGAGCACGATGCTGCCTGAGGCCAGGACCCGACCCCTGAGGAAGCCCAGCTTGCAGGGGCTGACCCAGCCTGGGCACGTGCCCTCCTCAGCCGGCGCAGGGCAGCGTTCCCACCGGGCAGAGTGCCGCGGGTGGGAACAAGGTCGGCCCCAGCCCTCCCGGGCCCTCCTCTTCCTACTGGAAGTTCAAGTCCGACTGACGTCAGTTTGAGGACAGACACAGAGCAACATGAGAGCCACTTTCTCCACATCCAGGCTGCCTGAGACGTAACCACTCTCCGGGCGCCACCTCACCTGCTCTGTCCCCTTGCCTAGAAAACGGCCCCCCCGCATTCTGGTGTGGGGTGGAGGCACCCGCTGTCAGTCACCGGAACGGGGCGGCGTGTCCCCCGGAAGTGGCGCCCAGCCTCGGCCTTGGGCAGTTCCATCTGAACTGATCTGGAGGCGGGCGCTCAGGCGGGGAAGACAAGCGGGGCCGGAAGACGTGCCCACCGCCCTGCAGAGCAAGGCCCACCCAGCTGGCAAGAGTCCGGCGGCGAGTGCTGGCATTTGCTGCAGCCGGGTCTTCCCTAGGGAGGCCCCAGGCTTCTGGCTGACTTGTGGCATCAAGGGGAGGGCTGGGGGTGCTAGGTCTGGCCAGAGCAGGTCTGCTGGCTGGGGAAAGATCAAGGGTGTGCCGAAGCTCCAGACAACAAAAGCAGAGCCTGTCACAGGCAGCAAAACCGAGGGAAGGTGCAGGGCCACACGCTCCCGGGTCATGGGCGGGGGGTGGGGGGTGGGGTGCAGGCGGGATGCTCCAACCCCAGCGTGTGCAGACACTTGGGCAAACGAGCATGGCTTATGAGACAGGGCGGGGGATGCCACCCCAGAGGCCACCAGAGCACAGGCAGCGAGAGCGGGAAGCGTCTGGACAGCAGGGCAGGACACCGGAGGAGGCCCTTAGACCGTGACACGGGCGGGTGCAATACACGGCCAACAGAAATTAAGAAGGAAACCAGGGGGTTACTGCGGCGCGGTGCAGCGCACTCGTCAATGGTGCTCGTTTTAACTCATCTGAGACGTTTTCGTAACGAACATGTCACTCTGTGAGTTTCCCAGGACCAGTCCCAGCAGAAAAGCAGATGGAACTCACTCAGAACAAGCGACGTCGAGCGTTTGAAAGGAGACGCTGCCGGATGACATGGGACACCTCAGTGCACTCTGTCCCCTCCAGGTGTGCTTGCCCTGGGACCTCTGTTACCTGCCCTGACCTGCTGCTGCTGCCTCTCTACCTGGGAGTGCGGTCCTGGTGCACCATCCGCGCCGCAGGTGGGGCCTCGTCCTGGGCTCCCTCCCTGCCTGGGCCTGCCTCCCGCCAGGTGCGCTGCTCCCCGTGAGCTCCAGCTCTGCAGATCCGGGTCAGCTGACCACAGCTCCTGAGGGTGTGTGGAGGGGGCCTGGAGGATGGGCCCCAACTGCGGACGGGGCGTGAGCAGCCCACCCGCAGAGTGACAGGGACAGAGGCCACACGCCCCCTTCAGCAGGAAAGGGCTCATGCACCTTTGCAGGACCCCCCCCCCCCCGTCTGGGCGGGGCTGCCACACCCTCCAGCACTCAGTCAAGGCTCTGGGATCGGCCCTTCTCCCTGGGCTGGGCCGCAACCTCTCTCCTTGCACACTCTGGCTCTGGCTCCTGGCCTCCCCCGGGGCAGAGCCCATTCTGGCACAGACCCGCCTGCTGAGAGGCCCCAAGGCTCCCTCTCAGGGTAGGGGGCAGGGAACCCCGCTCCCAGGGCCCCACCCCTGGGGAGAATTAACTGGGGTATGACCGCTTTACGGCCTTTTTGCCCCACATCAACCAAATCCTCTGGATAACACATCTGTGTTCGAGGAGACGAAGTGGTGCGGCACCCTTCCCCCCACTCACGGTGTCCCCCCACTTCCCACACGGCCCTGCGGCCCGGGCTCCTCTGCCGCGAGGGCCCTGGCCTCCCGGAACAGCTCTCCTGCCCTGGCCCTGCCCTTCCTCAGCCCCTATGCCCGGCCGTGACCGCGTTCATCTGTCTTAAACACCACTGCCTTCTTAAACCAGCAACGCCGGACCAAGCGGGAGAGCCCGCTTTCCTGGAAGCGCCCTTCCCCTCTGGCTCGTGGAGGAAGTGCTGTGCGGGAAGGACACTGAGTGCCTCCCACACGGCTCCCAGCCGCAGGGCCCACCGCCGGCACCAAGGCCCATCGTGGAGACCGCTAGGTCCCCAACCCACTAGGGGACTCTGGGCTGGGACAGAGTGCAGCGTGCCACCAGGAGAAGAATAAGTCTGTGTGCTCACAAGCGAGCTTTAAAAAGCAGGTGGGCGTCCACGAGGTTCGTGGCTTTTGGTAAGAAAACCACTTAAAACAGCGCGCTAACAAGAAAGCTCACGCTCACTGGAGCAAGGGCTAGGCTGTGAGCCCCACCGACCGCCACTGACCTGTTTTTCTGAGAGGAAAGTCGTCTTTGGCGTCGTACATGCCCAGGACCGGGTGGTTGTAGGAGGCCGACGCCCCGCTCTGAGGCGGGGAGCTCTGGTCCAGGGAGCTGTGCTGCGTCTTCCTGGGAAGGACATGCAAAGACAGGGCTCGGTGAGCGCAGAGCCCGCGTCCCGGGCTGCCCCCGTGAACGGTCGGTCCCGCTGACACACGAGCCCTGGTCCAGCAGGAGGCCTCACGGGCAGGCTGGCGTCTGCCCTGGGACGAGACCGAAAGGCAGCACCAGCGGTGCTGACCCAGGGCCCGGCACGTGCGGCCGCGCCTCTGCCGGGCCCCCGCTGTCCGGTCGGCCCAGCTCTCGCCTGTGCCCGGGCTGCTGGGTCACCACTGGCACCGACGGGCCTGTGCTGGGGGCCACGGGACGGAGGCAGACAAGTGGGCTCCAGATGCAAGGATCCAAAGCTGTGGCTGGGGATGGCCTTTGGGAACGACTGCTGGTGACATCTGGTGACACCGGGGCCCTTGAGGGCAAGAGCCTTGGGGTAATTCCCTGCAGCAGAGCCTCTAGCCGCGCCCCTGCCTTCCACAGGACAGACTCCTCTGCTGGGAGTCCCCCTCCTTCCACAGGGAGGGCCAGGCTGCCTGGGAGCTGATGTGTAGCGGTGCTTCTTTCACGACCAGCCAGGCAGGACTCAGAACCCTCCACCGGCTAGTGGGGGTGGGAGCGGGTGGCTGCCACGAGGAGGCTGTGGGAGGGGCCCGGCCTCAGACGACCCCCAGCAAGTGTGCTGCTGGGACGGCCCGCTGAGCCTTGTGGGAGCACCAGAGGTGGAATGAACGCTGGGAAACTCACACTGGAACCTGCCCAATGATCGGAAGCAAATTTGCCAACTTGTTGGACTATTTGCTGAAAACACGGTCTTGCGTATCCGCACACCTAGTGTCGCTGAACTAGGAGCTGGGCCCCAGCGCTCGCAGGGGTGTCTGAGCACCGGGGAGCAGATGGCGTGAAGACAAAGTGCTGCTCACGGCAACCCCACCAAGGAGCAGGAAGTCGGAAGTGTGGGCAAGTCCCCGCTCCTCGGGGCCTCCCGCTCGGCCGTGCGGACCCCGGGGCTGTGGGCACGCAGCGCCCGTGCCCGACCCTGTGCCCGTGGGTCAGAGACCATGGATGCCAGCGCCACTGGGAACACGCCTGGTGCGCAGCCCCTCCCGGTCTGCGGCTTGCCCGTCTGTTTTCGGAATGATGCCTTTCAGAAAGCAGACGTCATCACTTTGACCAAGTCACACTGTCTGAGTTTTCGGTTACCAGCTGATGACTCTGGTGTACTACAAACTCCACCAACCTCCCCCCAAGGTCAGGAGAACCCCCTCCCACGTCACGTCGGTGTCCCCAACCAGCCTGATGATGCTGGCGCCCTGTGTGTGGTCCGGCGCCAGGGCCAAGGTCTGGCTCTTCCGCTGTGAGCCCGCTTCCTGACATTCCTTCCATCACACAGCCCGTGAACGTGACAGGCTACTCCGTGGTGTTGGCTCAGGGTGACAAAGGCAGAGCTGCCAAGCACCCCCTAAACAAAGGAAAAGCCAGCTGCCTGCCCGACCCCAGCCCAGTGCCCCGTCTCTCAGAGAACAGGGCACCCACGCCAAGCCAGGCTGGGGGCCACCCCACTCTCCAGGGGCCCCATCAGCCCCTCCTGGACCTGCACGGCCCCTGCTCTCAGGCGGCAAGCACTGAAGTCCCCCCACCCCGCTACCCCCGTGCCCTTCCGGCTCCCAGCCCCTCCTCGTGAACCCTCCTCCCTAGAAGTGCCTCACAGCTTGTGCATCACCACCGTCCCTCGGTGCCTTCTGCGCCTAAGGCCACCCCTTCCACACAGCCACCAGGGTTGCAGGTGACACACTTTCCCCGCCCGTGGGGACTGTCATTACCACCGCAGCCTCTGCCCCCGCCCACACAGTCACCCTCACTGTCCCCCAGGCACCCGACCACCACCTCACAGCCCTGCTGTGATCGCGCCAAGACTCCGACCTCCCACCCTGCTGCCCTCCCTGGGCCGGCCTCCCTGGGCCAGCCTCCCCCACGCTGCTCCTC
The DNA here is from genome assembly GCA_004026765.1 of Micronycteris hirsuta. Taxonomy (NCBI): domain Eukaryota; kingdom Metazoa; phylum Chordata; class Mammalia; order Chiroptera; family Phyllostomidae; genus Micronycteris; species Micronycteris hirsuta. Next base: position 83,846 of record PVJI01001982.1, on the reverse strand, counting down.
TTCTGGAAGGTTCTGGGGGCTTCCCCACCTGCTGGTCACAGCCTCCCAGGTCCTCCCCCAGCTGTGCCAGCCTCCTTCCCACTGCTGCCCCTGCGGTCAGCGGTCCTGACTCCTCTCTGCACCTACCAGTCCCTGATGGCGGCCCACACCGGCTTCTCTGCCTGCTGTCCCCCGCTCCGCCCTGGGGCCACCGCCGATGTCGCTCCCCACCCTGTGTGCACCAGGATGCCCCGCCGGGGACAACGCAGCTTTCCCACGACAAAGCCCCATGACTGCCACTAGTGGGGAGACCATGGGTTGGACTGGTGCCGCTCAAACGTGGGGTCTCGGAACGCACTGCCCTCAGCATTTCTCAGGAACCCTGTCACAGGTGGCTCAGGGCTTCGGGACAGCTTTGCACGGACCCCCATGGCCTCCCCGCCTGCGTGACTGTGCTGCTGGCTGAGCTGCACACGCCCCGCCAGCAGGTCACGGCACGAGCGCCGCCCGGGGCCCCAGCGGTGGGCGGCAGCTGCAGAGAGCTCAGGAGGTGGAACGGTTGTCCTGGGATAACCGATGTCATCTATGGGAACACAGGGGTGCCTCAGCGGGTTTGGGGCTTCCGTACTTTGGGGCTTGAGGGCAGCTCTGTCTCTCCCAACGAAATAAATGGTAATCACATTTTGATTTACGAGACCTACCCACAGGCTTCGTCCAGAAACACAGTGAGCCCCGCAACAGAACACTTGACGGAGAGCGAGCGTCTGTGGAGCACCCCTGCTCGGTGTGCCTTCCAAACCCAGCCTGCGTTGACAGCCAGCACCCCTCAGGTGTGCTCGGCGGAGCGCACCCCTGCACACAGCACCGCCGGCGCCGCCGAGGTCCAGGCTCTCAGCTCTCAGCACAGGCCGGGCTCTAACGGCGTCTGCCGTCAGGCAGGCTCTGGGGAGGCCCCAGCCTGCCTTGCTGACTTCCCTACGAATCGCCGCCACGTGGGGAAGAAGTTCAGAAGGTGCTTGTGGACACCTGAGACCAGAGCTCCAGAAGGGGCTCCTCTCGTGGCCTGAATAGATGGCCAGGTGGGCAGGCGCCAGCCCTGGTGTCCCTCTGGTCCCTCGCAGAAGGCCCGTGCCCTGCTGGGTGCCCACATCTGCCTTCGCCACCCGGGCGGCCCACTCACGGCGTGTGCGCTACGTGCCTCGGGGGCGTCAAACCGCACCCCCTCCCTGCTGCCTTGCCGGTGGAGAGCTGGTGCCACCCGCACTGGCCACGGCCTGCGCTCCGGGCCCCGCCCACTCACCCGTACCAGCAGCGAGGGTCGCCGGAGATGCAGTGGTTCAGGCTCCGGTGGGCCAGCGCCTTCTTCTTATTGAGGACAAATTCTTGCAGCTTCATCTTCACCTCTGTGCTGGCCACGGCGCCTGGCGCGGGAGGAAACAGGACAGTGACGGGGGGCTCTGCCGGGGCACGAGGGCAGGGGCTGGGGACAGCGGGACTCTCCCACGGGAGCCTGCTGGCACCGCGGGAGCCTCCTGGAGGAAGGAGAAGGCCGGGAGCAGGTGTGTAAGAGGTCTTCCCTCCCAAGTCTGCACGTAATTGCATTCTACTGCAAACGCAGCTGTCATCCGTGTGCAAGCTCACTGCCCCCAACACGAAACCCCTTCTGAAGGGAGTTTTAATATTCTCACACGGAAGAACATTCTGGATTGAGCATGGGCAGCAGCGTGGGTTCTTCCTCACCACAGCAGAAGAAGCAGAGTCTCAGACACGGTCTGTGCCCTGACGCGTCCCTCCCACGGCGACAGAAGCGGGGACAGAGCCTGTGTCCTGGCCCAGCCACTGCCGTCCCCCCGGCAGCCAGCTCCTCCCCAGCTCCTGTTGCAAGCACGTCTGTCCCCCCAGCCTTGCAGCCACTGAGGCAAAGAGCACGTCACCCACGTCGAAGCCACGTGCTCTGTGTTGACTGTGGCGATGCTGGTCCGTCACAGACCTCTCCCCGCCCCGAGTCGGCAACGGGGCCCCCGCTGCCCTGGAGGTCCCTCGGCCCTGCAGATGGCCCTCCTCCTGTGAGGATCCTTCTGGCAGCTCAGGGGACAAGAGCCTCTTGGTGTCCCAGCCTGGTGGGTAACTTGCAGGCAGCGCAGACGAGCTCATCTCGGAAACATGGAGAAATTCAGTCTGAACTCACGCCCCCACCCCAGACCTGTGTGCGCCCACCCTGCCTCCTCGGAGCTCCAGCCGGACCACTTGGCCTCGGCGTGCTGTGCGCCCTCCGCCGGCAGCGGCCCGAGCACTTCCCGCTGCCGCAGAGGCGCGGGCAGCACTCCCAGCGGCTGAACATGCACGCGGTGCGTGGCGCAGCCTCACGAAGCCGTCATGAGGCGTTCTCAGGTTTTCCCCGTGCCACGTCAGAAACCACGCTGCAGAGAACACGCAGCAGTGCACACCGTGGCCACGTGCCGAGGGTCGCTCGGGAAGGACCAGCACAAGGTGGCACCTGGCAGAACTAGCAGCACAGCCCTCGTGCATCTCACAGACATGCTTCCCACATGTTCCCCACACTGACCACCTCGCGACTCCCCGTGGGCCCCACACCAGGGCGGACCCCTGCGTCTCGCCAGCTCTCAGATTCACCGAGGGGCCCAGGGCTCTGTCAGCCAGCACCCGGCCGCCGGCCGCGCCCAGGATCACCCGTCTCTCAGTACGTGGCCTCTCTCTGTGCCACTGGCGGTGCAGGACAGTGACCACACCGCATGAGGAGGGAGTGGGGGCGGTGAGGACGGTGAAGAGGACCCAGACACTAGGCGGAGGGCAGGACCTTCAGGCCCTTCCAAACTCGCTGTCCCAGAAGCAGCGGATGATGAAAAGGAGGACAAGAAATGTAGAGTTCTCACTGCACAAAACACAAGTGTGCTGCAAGACTTTCCAGCAAACGAAAACCCAGTGTTACTGCGCCTCACCTCAAAAACACTGATTTACACGCAACCGCTTTTCTTCAGGGGAGGGACGGTGTTTCTCACCTGCAGGCTCTGTAGGAACATAACCTCGCAGAGCACGTGCTCGGGAGGACTCTGCTGTCCCTGCTTCGGCCACACCTCCGGCTCGTGTGCCGGGCCCCTCAACTCCGGGAAGGGCAAAGCCCAAACACCCAGTCCCGGCAGGGAGAGCAAGTGGGAAGTTCCAGGGATGGGCAAGGACAGCAAGGCCTGGGCAGGGGGCGTGCCCTGCCCAGAGCAGACGCCGTCTCGTCTGCGCTACCTGCGAGGCACCAGCAGGCTGGGACGCTGAGAGGCCCTTGTCCCCTGAGCTGCGGGAAGGGTCCTCACACAGGAGGAGGGGCGTCTGCAGGGCTGAGGGGCCCTTCGACATGCTCAAGCGGGGGCAGGCACAGTGCCAGGCTCTTAGGAAATCAAGGAGAACAGCCCGGTGCCCCGCAACCAGACTTCCTCACCAACGATGCCCTGGAAAGCCCTTTCCCCGCCCACATGGCCGAAATGAGCGGCACAGCACCTCCCTCCCACACAGAGCAAACCCGCCTTGTAAGAAGCGGCCACTGGGGACATGGTCACAGGAGTGACCCTGCCTGGCCTCCCCTAGCGCCCTGCAGCCAGGGGCTGAGCTGCGGCCCCTCCTCACAGGGACGGTGGGCCCCGGCCGCAGCAGGAGTGCGGGATGCGAACCAAAGGCTGGGACCTCCTGCTCCCTGAGGACAGAGTTCAAAGAGGAAGCTGCCGGCTCTGATCCACATGCTTCCGGTTATGTCCACATCCCTCCACAGACTTTTCTGCTGTAAATCTAAGTTCTGGAATCAATACAGCCCCTTCAACAAATGAATACCAATGCTTCTAATTTCTACTTTTAGAAAAATCGTCACCCGAGGATACGTTTACTGACTTTTTTCTGAGACCGAGAGAAGGCGACACTGGCGGGAGACGCGAGAAGAGAAGCGAGTGCTGGCCGCCCGTGCGCCCTGACCGGGGACTGGCCTCGCTGCCTATCGGGGAGAGATGGCGCTTCATCGGCCGAGCCGCCGGGCCAGAGCTCCGACTTCTGCCTCTGAACGTGATTGACCCGTGTCGACTGTCACTCACTCGCTCGACTGGGGTCTGGCCAGCAGGAAGAGACAAGGCCCCTCCCACAGCAGGGCGGGGCGGGGGGGGGGGTCTCAAGAAGACACAGGTAAACGGAAGTTGAACAGGCAAGGAGACACGGAGAAGAGTAAATCAGGTGCGGCAGAGCGGATGCGGTGGGAACGCCTGACCAGGCGGGGGCCGAGGCCAAGGGACCACAGAATGGGACGGTGGGCACAGCGATGGAAGAAATCTGTCACTGCCTCTGCCCGAGATGGGTTCCTCCGTCCTGCGTCCTCGCTCCTCGGAGGGGGGCACGTGGAACGAAGAATTGCTTCCAGGGTTAGGCGTCCAGTCTTCCAACCCCAGGCCTCTGAGCCGTGTTCTAACCGGCGTGACCTGCCTTGGTGGACGGCAGCTCACCTGCCCGGGCTGTCCCTGTGAGGAGTGGCAGGGAGAGTCGCCAGGTTTGCTCCAGCCTGCTCGGAGAGCAGGCGTCTGCTGTTAAGCCCACTCCTTAATTTTTACTCATGGATTTGAGAGAGCGAGCAGGAGAGGGAGATACACAGCGACTTGGTGTTCCACTCACAGACGCACTCCTCGGTGGGCTCCTGTACGTGCCCTGACCAGGGATCGAACCTGCAACCTTGGTGCGGCCGTCGCCGCCTCTCTCTCTTGTCACCAGGTGGGCTGTGACTCCACACCCTGGAGCACAACTTAGAGCACACAGGGCGGGCGAGCCTGCCTGACGCGCGTTCCACACTGCCACTCTCCGAGCGAGCAGATGCGTGTTATTTTAAGAGTAACTGTAATAACGAGTGACTGCATAAGCTGTTAATTTTACATATAAAAACAATTACTAAGAGCTTACAAAGGCTTAAGCAGAAAAAGTAGAAATAAAGAGAAAACGTTAGCTACATTCTCAGGAAAAGGAACCACCACCTCTTTTTGAAGAGGAAATGTTTACGAGGCCGACAAATGGCCGTGGACCGAACAGTGTGGCCAGGCCACCCTCTGTCTCCTGGAGGAGAGGTGGGCCCCGCGGCCGCACAGCGCCAGCGACCGGCAGGGAGCGGAGGTGGGGGCGTGTTCCCAGCACCAGCGCCGGCCCGGCCTCCATAATGCAGAGAGCAGCGCCACACCAGAGACGGAGCAAGCTTGCCGACACACTGGCCCTAACACCCCAGGACATCCTCTGGCCCCTCGCACAGCGAAGCGCGCCGAGTCTTCTGGCCATCAGAGAAATGCGCTGGGCCATGAGGAGCTGATACGCCCAGCTGACAGGACGGTGGCCAACAGCAGCACCAGTGCTGGTGGGGACACGGGCGCCAGGACTGTCCCCCAGCTGGTGGCAGCAGACACCGGTACAGTGACTCGGGACCGTTTGGTATCCGGTACAGAAGCTGAACCCACGCTCACCCTACAGCTCGGCAACGCCATGTCACAGGGGCCACCCGCACCCGGTGACACGTCCAGGGCCCCGATCCAGACACAGCCCGAGTGCCTGCAGCACCCTGAATGTGCACAGTGGGGCCACAGGGAGGGCTGGCCCACAGCAGTGGCAGCGCAGGGACGCCAGCGAGGACACTCTGCCGGCGCAGTGCCGAGTGAAAGAACACTCGGGAGCCCCAGGCAAGGACCCCAGTCCTCTGGAGGCGCAAGAAGTGAATAGCTGTGGGTGTCAGGCATCAGCTGCAGGGTGGGGTGCCTCTGGAAAGAAGGGGTGGTGACGATCCTGGACAGGCCCCCAGGAGGGGTTCCGGGGGCTGCCCGCTGCACACAGAGGACGAGAGACTTCTGTAGGGCCGCCACACCCCCGTGACGAAGATCTTCAGAACAACTCAGCAAGCAGGCTTCAGGCGCAGGCTTGGAGCGCGCTGCGTGCCGCTGAGCACAGACGCTGGGGCTCAGACAAAAGCCTGTTGCGACGACTCTTGTTGGGGGCTGACCACCCTCAGAAGTCGGCACTCCAGGACCTCTCAGGACGCGGGGCGGGTGTTGCGTCTCGGTGAGCGTGTGAAGTCCTCTGCTTGCGAGCACTGGACACACCAAGTGCCTAGCCGTCGGTGCCCCCGCTGCATTCCAGGACAGGGAAGTGCAGCTGGGCACCACGCTGGGCCAGGGGGACAGGGGCCTGTGGACACACACTCTACGGAGGGGCCATGGTGCGTCCTTGCAACAGCTGTCCAAAGAAGGCGGCACAGAACCCACGGGGGGCCGGGGGGCACAACCACGGGTACTGCAGGCCTGCCGTCGCGTTACCACGCGGGCAGGTACCGCGTTACCATACATTACCACTCACCAGGCAGGGCTGTGGCCTCGTCCCCCGAGAGACTTGGAGGCTTTCCGAAGGGGGATGGCCCCCAGAGGAGCCTCCAGGGTGAGAGCAAGCCCAGGCGTTTCTTAGGGTAACAGACCACGCTGGCCTCCAGACACGCCAGCAGAGCCGCCACAGAAGCAGAACCCGGCTCGGTGCCGGTGCCCCCCTCGGCTGCGGCCGTCCTGCACACTGACGCCGGTCCTGCAGGCGCTCGCTGCAGGCTCCCCGAGGGACAGGACTTTGACACGTTCAGGGCCAAGCTCCCGGGTGGGACATGCTGTGCCTCCAGCAGGGTCCGAGGCTTTTCGGTCTGTCTGGGGTCTGCCAAGTACTCTTTAAAACTCTTGGGGCAGACCCAGAGCCGTGCTGCCGGCCCCCACAGCCCCCACGAGAGGAAAGAGCCCACTCTCAAGGAAGGCAAAGGGCGGCCTGCAACAGGGTGCACCTGTGGTGGGCCTGCAGGGACACCACGTGCTGTGACTGGGGAGGCGGTTCCCTCTGGGGCTGCCTCTGGAGCGGGGCACAAAAACCACACCCCCGGACACTGCCACCCCCGCCCCCGGCCCTGTGCGTGTCCCCTGGACGCGACTCACTCTCTTTGCCTTTCTCCTTGTTCTTGAGCTGCTGCAGCTTCTGCTCCCGGTGCCGCTGCTCCAGCTCCTGCTCCTGGCGGTGCCTCTCCAGCTTCCGCTGGTGCTCCAGCAGCTCCTGCTGGTGCTTCATGGCCAGCAGCTCCTGCTGCTGCTGTGGGAGGGGAGAGGAGAGAAGAGGTCAGAGCAGGTGGAACCGGAAGGGCCCACCCCTCCTGCCCCACAGCCGGCGCTGCCTACGATGCCGGCCCAACTCGGCGCCGCATGCAGGCATGCTGGGCTGCTCGGGCCCCGACGGCTCCGACCTCGTGTTGGAAATGGAAACAAAACAACTGAAGTCCTAGAGGAAAACACACGGGAAGCGCTCCAGCACCCTGCAAGCTGGGGACACCTTCTCGAGGACACACACGAGAGAGAAAGACGCATCCGCACTCAGGCGCAGCCGCCCACTCCTGGCACCCACCAGGAGACGTGCAGAGCCTGTGGGGGACTGCGGGGCCAGCGCTGAGGGCGGCCCCGGCCTGACACGTCCCAGCGTCCCTCCGCACAGAGCACAGACCGCGTGCTCCCACAGGCGCCCGCTGCCCTCGCGGGAGAGGGAGGGCCACAAAGGGACGAGCCACAGACACGGGAAAACCACAGGCGGGCTGCAGAGCATGCATGTGGGCACGGCCAGCGCTGACGGGGCGCGGGCGCAGATCCTGGGAATCCCGGGCACAGACGCTGCTTCCGGGAGGTTCTCCAACAGGAAACCCCAGGAGCTGGGGGTGAAGGTCAGAGGCTGCGCCCAGGTCCGGGCTCCTTGGGGTGGGGCCGCAGCAGGCGGCTCGCAGAGCCCCAGACGTCTGCGCATCCTGCCCTGCGTACGTTACACCAGTACTTTCAAAAAGATGTAACTGATAACTTGTTCTCTCTCTAGCGAACACCATACACAAAACGGACGCGCACGAGACGGAGCAGGAAAACCTCACAGCGTGGACGGCGCACAGGCGAACTTCACCTGCAAACGGCTGCTGTGAACTAACAAGAACAGTGAGCAGCCAACTGAAAAGGCAGCGGAACGGACTGAGATGCACAGAAGTGGCTTACAGTAAGTGGGAGACAATGTCCACCCCCTCGGAACCCAACCCCCTTCCCAGGGACTGTCCCTGAAGAGGAGAGACAGGTGCCGGCCCTGTGCCAACCGGGCTGTGTGCAGAAGACCTCCAGGAGCCCGGCACCCCATCTGCGTCCGCCTCTGCGCAGGACACGGGACTGCCAGGCTCTGACGCCCCCGCCCCCGCCCCCGCACGAGGTCGCTCCTGGTCAGCTCCATCTCCATCTCTCGGGGTCCCCAGGGCTCCGCCCACGCAGACCCCCGGGCTCCCACGCTGGCCCGCTGGCCAGGTGCAGGAGGGGTGTGTGCGCTCGCCAAGCAGTGACGCTGAATACGACTTCAGAAGGGACGCGCAGCAGCTGAGTGACCCGAAGGAACACAGCCACAACTCGCGGATGCCCGAACGTGTGGGACAGGGAGCGGGACGGCGACAGGCCCTCGGGACCACGATCACATGGGGCCCAGGCCCCGGCAGACACTGGTGCGCTGCTGTGGCCAAGCCGGCCAGGCTGGGCCGCCCCGGGCCCCGCTGCCGTGCGCACCGCCCACTGGCAGAGCCCCAAAGACTCACGGGCCCTGCACTCCGGCTGGCCCGTCGGCCACCCCGTGGTCACACACGGAGCCGCGATGCACCGAGTGAGCACTCAGCGGGTGGCACTCCTGACCACAGGGCACCCCAGCTCCAGTCCACAAACACGGACGCCAACCGCTTTCCACAAAGGAGAAGGGATATTTCCAGCTGGGAACACGGGGACCAAAGAGCCAGGAAGGTGGGCGCGGCGGCCAAAACCAGCACAGGAGCGAGGGTGGGGGAGAGGCCACAGTGTCCGGCCCTCACGCAGCAGCACACGAGCTCAGGAGAGGCAGCTCCTGGACGGCCATGGCCTTCCCATGGAGGGCCGGGGGAGGGGGCAGGACTGGGCGCCCAGCTCAGTGCCCACCCATGCGACACACGGACACCAAGCCAGCTCTCCAGCTTTCCTGTGGAGAAAACACACACTGCTGACAGTGTGCCGACCTGAACTGGGGGACAGTGGGCGTGAGCAGGCGCTCTTTGTGCCCCTCCCCCCGATTTGCCACTGGGACGCCCGGAGAGTGCACTGGGGGCGCACGGCACGCGGGCGGGGGGGCAGCACGGAGGCCAGGCCGCCTGGACAGGAGGAGCCAGGCTCTGCCCGACCCTCCACTTGGGCACAGAATCCTCCCGCCAACGCTCAGGAGAAGGGCCTGGGGGGCTGTTGCGAGGAGTCCACGCGGCAACTGCTGGAAAACACCAAGGACAGTGTGGCGCCGAGCTGCGCGCGGTCCTGCTGGCCGGAGAGACAGCGACCGAGGAGCTGGGCTGCTCCGCCCGTTGCAGGGCCAGCCCGCGGCCTCCGGGGAAAGGGCGCAGACAGCGCGGAGCGCGGGAGTGACTCAGGAGTCTCTGGCCCTCAGAGCAGGCCCTCGCTTTGCGGTGCTGGCGCCCACAGTGAGCCCAGTCCAGAGCCGGCCTGGGCGCCTTCAAGGAGCAGAGCCTGACGCTCGTCTGGAAGAGTCGGTGGGACGAAACAGGCCCCCGCAGTGAACAGAAAGGGCGGGCTCCATGCAGGGCGGAGGGTGGGGAGACAGGTCCTAGGCAGAGGCCCCTGCTGTGGGCTGCACGTGTCCTCATGGACAGACAGGAAGCAAGACAGACACGCACTGGTGCCAAGGCCAAGGTGACACTTCTGGCCGCTCAGGAATGACGCTTCAACCTGTGAGGGCAGGGCAAGTGGGCACTACTGATCCTGGGCAAGGGACAGCCAGATGGCAGCATGGCCATACCCAGCGCGCAATGGCCACGCGCCCTTCCTGTGCCCTCTGTGCACCCAGGGCGGTCCCCCAACAGGGATGCAGCCGGGAAGCATCAAGCAGGAGCTGCGCAGCAAGCGATCAGCACACACAGCGACACGGCCGCCACGGACAGGAGGTCCAGGCACAGTGCGACATAGGGCGGAGATGCGCAGGACGAGGCCGACAGGGCCTCAGGCTGCGGGCAGGTGGTCGCTGTGGGGCCGCGCCCAGCCCGTGGGGCCCCCACCCTGGACGACTTGGCGAGTGCCACCAGCAGTGGTCATGAGTGCCGTCTGTCCACTGAGTAAGCAAGGTGTGTGCATGCAAGTGCGAGAGAGGGAGACAGACAGACACGGCACACTAAGGGCTGCCACGGGTTTTAGAGAAACGGGGATGAAAGTGCAGGGAAGTGCTTGCTGTGGGCCGGCAGCGCCGTCCGGTTTTGTCTGGACACAGGCACGCAGCCTGTGCCCGAGGAAGCCGCAACACGATGACCTGAAAATAATCTCTACGCCCAACGACTCAGCTACTAGTGGCTGTCCAGTCACGGCTCGCTGTGAGCCCGCAGTGGGACCACCGCCATCACAGTCTCCGCGTGCCCAGGCGGCTTTGGGAGGGGCTCACAGCAGTGAACAAGGCCCTTGGAGCGCGGTCAGCAGCGCCCCTGCAACACCGTCGCACATACTCAGACGCATGTCCGGTGGTGGCCCCAGGAGCCGGTGCCGGCTCACCGCATGGAGTGCTTTTCTCTTCTCTGCAATTTCCAGCCACTCGCGCCATCGCCACCCGGACCTGCGCAGTCGGAGGGACACCTATCACAATGACAGCGTTCCTTGTGAAATGGCGCCGCCCAGACCCCTGGCCGGCATGGCCTGGCTCTGCGCACACACAAGCAGCTGGGGGGGTGGGCACCGGGCCCGCCCCAACCACCGGTGCTCAGGGGCTGCCCTCCAGGGGCACCGTGGGTTCCCATTAGGATGCTCATTCCGGAGGAAGGTCCCGGGGAGTCTTGGGAGCAGACAGCTGCAGAGGAGGCAGATGCCTGGGGACACGTGGACGACACGCGCTATGCCCACTAACAGGGACGGGAAAGAGCTTTCCTTAGGGACAGAGCTCCGCGGGGCCGGGGGCTGCAGGTCTGGGCCAGGGCCGACGAGACGCAGAGCAAGAGAAAGACGCCCCGACGCCGAAGGCTGAGGGCCGCCACCAGGGAGCCAGGGCAGCGCCCCGGGACATCGCGCCCTGCTGACGGATCTGCCCCCACGCTCTGCCTGCAAAGTTCCCATCGGATGTGAAGAAGATGCGCGTCCTCAGAAACCTCAAACCGCTCGTGTGCATGGAGGTGCCAGGTCAGCACCTCTGAACCCAGCACCAGAAGGCGGTAAAGCGGTGACCTGGCTGGCACGGGGTTTCCAGTGCCCTGTCCCCTTTCCTCCTCATGTCTGAGTCAGGGCTGGCCTGGCCTCCTGCCCCCGAGCCAGAGTGAAGACCCCACCAGTGGACACGTCTGGCCCTGGGGGTTGGGTGCCCCAGCACCCGTTCCCTCAGGTGTGCTCCCACAGGACCGTGGACCGTGGCCACGAGACCCGCTCTGGCCAGTGGGGTGACAGCATCCCAACCGAAAACGCACTTGCCCGCCCACTGACCTTCCTCTAACCGCCTGCCCACCACCGCCCAGACGGTGCGGCCGCTCCAGGTCACTGAGCTCGGCAGCTAGGGTCACAGGGCGGAAGTGCAGGCCTGCAAGGCGCTCACCTGGATGTGCTCGTGCAGCTGGGCCTCGTGCTGCCGCGACAGCTGCTCGTGCTGCCGCTGGAACTCGGCGATGAGGAGCTGCCGCTGCAGCTGCTGCTTCTGCTTGAGCGCCAGCAGCTCCTGCTGCAGCTGCTGCTCCCGCAGGGCAGGCTCCGCCATCGGCAGCGGGAACTGCTGGTCCAGGCGCAGATCCATGGGCACTGCTGGGGGGGCCGCCTGCAAAGGCAGCGTCGAGGGCACCTCCACTGTGGAGAGAGCACAGCACACAGTGCGGTCACTACTGGCCACAGTGTCCCCGCCCCAAGCCCTGGTAAGAAGCAAGGGGGCCGCACACGTGCCAAAGTGTAACAGAGTACAGCCGGCGGCGGGGGAGGGGGGGCCCAAATGGGGATTTGTAATGGGGTCCAGAACTCAAGGTGTCCAGGAAATATTAGAAATATATATAGGATGTCCTCACCCCCACAAGTCTGAACTGGGGGGATGGGACTCCTGGAGCAGGGCCATGCAGAGCTGTTTTGTATAACAGCAGCTTTGCAGATAACCTCTGGCATGGTCATTTAGCATATCTATAGCTTTTAACTGGTTTTATAGATATGTTAAGTAGCTGCAAAGCTGCTTTGAGCCTGGGGATGGAAGTGACTGCCACCCAAGAGGTAACTGAGAAGCAACTCCCCCTGGACACAGCACCTGCATGAAAGCTTGGAGATGATTGGCTCCACACCACAGGGCCACCCCTGCCCACAGTTAACATGGCAGCCCAATACAGCTGGAAGAATGTGAAGTGCTGGCAGGTGAAGCTGATTGAAGGAGGAGTCGGAAATGGGGCTGCAGAGGAAGATTGGTGCGGGGATTTAAACCCAGGCACGGCAGCCATAACGCTCTCTCTCTCCGGACCACAAAGGGTAGGAGTGGGGACCTCCGCCTGAGAGACAGAGGCAGGACCACGTGGCTTTCGGTGGCTTCCTTTGCCATGCGGCCTAGGAAGCAGGAGAGACTGTGCCTGGAAGAAAAGGGGTGAAAGGACTCTTGCTGGTGGGCCATGAGAAGGTGCCACGTGGTTTTGGACTAACTGGAGATCACGGTGGCAACACAGTGGATGGTGTCAGAACCGAGGGCTGCCTGAATCACGGACTTCTACTTCTTTCCTGAGACACGGTACCCTGGACTGGGCAGAGGGGAGAAGGAAGGACTGTGTGCACTTGTGGGTATTCCAAAGAACTCTAGTATCTTAAAGGAGACCTTAAGTCATTACTCCAAGCCTGTATAACTTGTAAATAAACAATTCCTTTCCTTTTCACCAATCTCTGACATTGAGAGACGTCTTTCCATTGGCGGTGGGCATAACGAACCTGGCGCGGGGTTGGGGGATCGTTGGGTGTCCCCCAGCCTTGCTCTGTAACAAAAGGGTAGTTCGCATTCTTGATGCCTCTGCCCCACTCCTGCCCAACGGGCTCAATGCAGGGCCCTCAGCGCAGGTCAGCCCCAGGAAGGCTCCCAGAAGCCCTGCCCCCTCCACAGGGGCCGGCCCACTCCCAGGCCCCACCCAGCTGCAGGCCCTCCGCATGGGCTCTGAGAGCATGTCTGAAAGCCAGGCAGAGAAGAGGGATCCAGAGGCCCTGCGGGGACTTCCACTGCACTCAGTCGGGGCTGACAGCCTTGCGCTCGCTCTCCCTCCCGGTCACAAAGCCACGGGATGGCGCATGCCACGGGGCGGCCCCCCACACGCCCAGGGCCAGAGCCCGTCTCCACGGCGAAGCGAGCGCCCTCTCCGTACACGTTTCACGGCTGGCCTGCCAGGCGCGCGCACAGCCGTGTCTCTGCTGCACAGAACCGACGGTCGTCCCTGCTTGCGTGCCGGCTGAGAACAACGCAAGTGACAGGGACTGGAGACAGCAGTGGAGTCCACCCCAACGCTCAGAAGGCCGCGCAGATCAGAGCAAGGGAAAGAGCGCGAGTTTTCAGTGGAGGCGTCTCCCAGAAACCCGACGTGGGGCTCCAGATGCATCGCCCCTGTCTGGGAGCGCAGGCCCACACGGCAGCCCCAGCGGCCCTTCCGTGGCGCTCGGACACATGGGGGCCCCCTGCAGGGGTTGAGGCGAGGGCTTGGCACCGAGGCCCATGGTCCCCCGTCTCTTCCAGAACGTTCCCCTACAGTCTGCTCCGGGCCATCTCATCACCAACTGACAACCACACCGGGGGCTGGGGCAGGAGACGAGGCCTGGTCCTGAGGGAGTGCAAGGCTCAGGTGAGAGCCTGGCTCCACCAAGGACCAGCTCCCTCGCCTCAGGGCCAGCTCTGCCCAGACCCTCAGCACAGACCACACTATGCACTTCATCTGGCCCCGCAGCCCGTCCAGGAGTACCCCCCACATGCCCGGGACCTCACCCCCAGGCCACAGAGCCCTCCGGTCCCAGGCGTAACAGTTCCTGGCAAAGTTCCTCTGTGTTCCCACAGGTTCTAGCACAAGAGTCCACACGTGGAACTGCCCCTGGGGGCAGCATTTGTGTGGTCGTCGCCCAGGTGGCAGGTCTCACGCTGCCCCTTCTGAAAAGCAGAGCCCAGACCCCGTGCTCCGCTGCCCTGCAGACACGCCTTCAGGCCGCTGCGCGTGGCTCTCACACGGCCAGACTGCTGCCCAGGACACGGGCTCCCTGGGTCTCTCCACCCCAGAGCCCAAAGCCACCGGCACGCCGGGCGGGCTGGCCCTGGGCCACAGGAGAGGGAGAAGGGCAGGACTGTGCAGAGGGCACGCAGGCATTACAATTACCCCCCAGCACCTCTCGTGAAGCACTAAGGAGCAGGGGCTGAAGAGCAGCTGGCGCCCCCTTCTGCTGCTGTCTGACTGATGGGCTTCACCCGTGAAGAGGCCTCACCTGAGGTCTTCGTGAGCCACCCCCCCGCCCCGCCCCATGTGAGCTGGTAAGACTGCATTTCATTAATGTGCCTGTTTTTCTCTTTTCTAGTCATTTTTATTATGAAAACTACAGCACACTGGGAAAACTGGGTGAACAACAAAGGGTTTTATAAAAGCTCAGTGCCGCCCCCACTTGCTTCCGACTTTCTCTGCAGAAGCGTGGTGGGGGAGGGGAGCCCTGCAGACAAGCTGGGGAAAAGAGGCCTCGACCCCACCGAGGGGCTGCAGTCCGTGCTTTTCTGCAGGGGGACCCCCACCATCACTGGCGGGCAGAGCCGAGCGCTACCTCAATCTGCTATTAACTGTGATGGGTCGCCTGGTGCCCCTGGCCCCGTCTGCGCCCGTGGGTGCGACCCGGAAGTCGTCCTCTGCCGACCTGTGACCTGCCTGCTTCCCCTGCAGCTCAGGGCCCGCGTGCATGGGCCTTCCCGGGCGGGCCTGTCTCTGCTCTCCAAGGCCAGGCCGCCCGGGCCTCTCTGGGTCACACACACACAGCCACCGTTTCGTGGTGGCCACTGCAGCGCTTCCTCCGTGTTTGCTGACCGTTGGTAGAGAGGGCGGAAATCTCTGCTGCCACAGATTAAAAGCGGAGCAGAGAGAATGCTGAATTGAACCTCACCTACGTCTGACACCACGACGAGCTCCCGCCACATCACCTCTGCCGACTGTGCTCGGCCCTGCAGGGTCTCGGAAACCAGCACGGAAGCGCACACGGGCCAAGGAAGACGACGCAGCGCCCCAAGGCTGCCTGCTCCCCCAGGGGCGCCCCACATCGAGACGCCCCACGTGCTTGGTGTCCTCCGCCCTGCCCTGCACGCCAGCTGCAAAGACGTCACAGGCCCCATTCATTCCAGTCTCCAGCGGGTGCGTCCAACACGACTTCTCCGATTTGGTCTCAAAAACTATTTGAAATGCCATGAGTTCCCCACCGAGGCTGCTAGTGCCTGTGACCCACAGGGCCCTGAAGAAAACAATCAGACCTTCTCTACTTAAAGAAGGCGGCACCAGAACAAAAAGCCTGTGTTCTCAGGGACCCTCTCTGGTGCGGGAGCAAACCGCTCGTCCAGGCCACGCCTCGAGGAACAGAGGAGCTAATCAGACGCGTGACGTCAGCAGACGCACAGAGGCGAGTTCAGAGCCCCGACAGGAGGCGGGGCCCGGGCGGAGGTTCAAGTCCCCGGGCGCGCATGGAGGGAGCCTCCTGCGAGTCTGGAGCCTCCTGCGAGTCTTGCTCCTCCTGGGCCGGCCGACACCACGGAGCAGGCGCGGTCGTGGCCTCCCCGGCGCCCAGGCCCTCTGTCGAAACACTCACCGTCCCCGCCATCGCATGCATGCGCAACCCAGAGCGGCGTGGCTCCTCAGAGACCTCGGCCCGAGTCTGGGGCCTGGCCCAGAGGAAAACGACAGGCGTTCCCACCCGCCGCTGCGACTTCCTCGTGCTGCGACACCTGCCTGTTGGGGGTGGGAGGGGTTAAAGCGGGCTGGCGGTGCGACGTGCCCACACACGGAAGACACGGCCGTGCACGTGCACCCGCGTGCCCGCCCGGCACTTTGCCGGCAGCCCCCCATTCTTTATGGGTACACACCCCCGTCTTACCCTGACACACGCACCGCTCATGACGGTGGCAAGCGGCGAGCACCACCGCAGGGGACGACGGGGCGGTGACGGCTCCCAGGAAAAGGCTGACAATTCCTGCGTCCAGTCTGCCCGCAGCCTCCAGGACAGGGGACACCAGGGCATTCTGGAGAGAGAGCGTGAGTGTCCCCAGGAAACCAAGGGCCACCCCACCGTGGCACTTGGAAGCGCAGCCACCGGGACCAGACCTGAGCTGCACTCCCACTTCCACGTGCACTGCGGCCGCCTCCCACTCCGAGGGCTGAGGGACGCAGAAGGCCCCGTGGAGGGACGCGTGTCCTTGGGGAAGTGGGCTGTGGGAGGCACAGGACAACAGGGTCCAGACAGGTCAGCAGCAAATGAGAGTCTGGGGCAGGCTCTCCCACCTCGGTGCACAGGCCACAGAGCACAGGCAGCCTTGGGGGCCAGCCCGGCTGCCCCAGGGGGACGTCTCCAGGCTCCTTCTCGGTCCACCCTCTCATCCCGCGGGGACTCGGGCTCCACGGGAGGCCTGCCTGTCTGGCCGTGCTGCTGTTTTCCCTCCTCGTACCGCCACCCCCACCGGGCGGCGCCAGGACCTGAAGCGGAAACCACTTCCGATGGGCTCGCAAGGCACCGCTCTCTCCTCTGCCCCCAGCGCTGGCTGGAAGCGTCAGGTTGGCCTGACCCCCGGGCACTGCGTGTGGGCCCGGCTCTGCACTTCAGAACACCGCGCTGGGGAGGAGCCGCTGGCACCTGCAGTGGGCACTCGGCTGGCCTGTTCATTGCGGCAGCTGCTGTCCTCCTTGTGGGGACTTCCCTTGACGTATTTGCTGACTTCCTTTTTCCCATTTCTTCCTCTGAAACCCCTCACGTGCAGGTGGCGAATCTCCTGGCAGGACCCTCAGGTCCCCACTCTCTCCCATCCCCGAGGCACTGCTCTCCGCACGGCCTCCAGGCCCAGAGCTCCAGGCCCGCCCTCCTGAACCTCTGCTGCCGCACCTGCGCCCGAGGAACCACACGCCGCACTTGGACAGCCCACCCGGGCACCCTTCCTGCTCGGCCCTGCCCTCACGCCAGGGACGGCGCGGTCACTCCCCAGGTCTCCTGTCTCTGCACAGTCTGTTTCCTCCTCCCCTGTCAGTTCTGCTCCTCTCGTTCCAGCTCAAGTCCTGAGCAGGGGCCAGGCCACCCCAGGACGCATCCCTGAGCCAGTGAAGGTGTGTGCTCCAGGGGCGCTGCGGTAGAGTGGGGGCTCACACTGAGCTGTTCCAGAGGGCAGGTGGGCGAGTGGGTGCTGGTCAGGATACCAAGGCCCAGCCAGCACGGATCCCCAGAGAGGCGCCCCCCCACCTCCACAGGGAGCCAAGGTGGGGCAAGGGCTGAGCCTTCAGGGCGCCGAGTGGGGCTCATCACAATGCAGAGAATCGTGCCTCTGTGTTTTCACAAGGCCCACATCCTCCACTTGCTCCTGGCCCCTGGCTGGGGGTTCTGGACGGCCTTCTCCAGAGGAGAAAACCTTTCTCAGCCACCAGCTGGTGGGGGACTGTCACCCAGCGCAGTGCGGCAGGTGGTTAGGGGTCCAACTACATTGGCCTCCGCAGCACCCTCCCTTGGGCCCACCCTCCTCCCACGCCTGTCCGCCTGCCTGGAGGAAGTGGGCTGCTCTCTGAGGACGGTGGCACAGGTCCCATGGGCCTGGGCTTTGCCACAAATGGTCGCTGGTGCTTTCTGGTCGGATGCACCATGTGGCTTAGGCCCAGCTCCCCGCCGTCCGCCTGTGGTAGTTTCCTCCTCGTCTTGGCGAGTTTATGGTCCTTCTCTGGAATGCATGGTTTTATTTCTACGGAGAACTTCAGAAATACACAACGGCAGAGAGCACAATCGACTGCCCTGGGCCCGTCACCCGCTCCAGCAGCGGTGCCCCTGCCACCGGCATGCTCGCCTGCGCACCCACTGCCCCTCCCTCCAGCTGCACCGGCGCCGACCAGCCTGCACGGCACTGTGTCCAGAACTGCTTCCTCGGGCCAGTACCTCATCTGTACTTCTGAACCCTTTTCAAAAACACAACCAACACTATCAACACACCCACACAAATGCACAGCTCCACAGCATCATCAAAGAGCCACACCACCGTCTCCCAGCCTCGCACGGGGGCTTTAACTACATTAAATCGAGACCCAAGTAAGGTCTACGCACCACAGCAAGCCGCTCTACCTCGCAAACCCTTTACTCTGCAGGGGCCCGCCCTTCTCCTCCCTCGTCTGCATACTGCCCATTTATCAGCTGCAGAGGCTGGCCACCTGGAGGTGGAGTGTGCACGTTTGCATTTGCTGACGGGCTGGGAGCGCACGGGGGCTTCCTGCACTGGGGTTTCCTGCAAACTGCTGGTGGGGCCTGGTGGCCAGGGCGTGGTCCACATGCAGGCCCCAGCACCCACAAGGCTCCCTGTGCGGCTGCACCTGGGGTGCCTCCAGCCCCCACTGTCAGCCAGACCACTTCTGCACAGAGAAGGCCCTGCCAGCACCAGGCCCCTCAGACAGCAGCTTTTAGGAGGCAGGCGGGGTGAGTGCCTGACCCTCCGGCCCATTGTTTGATCCCCACGCGGCATCGGATGCTCCTCTTCCTTCCCCGAGAACGGGTCCCTCCTGTGAGAAACTGTGTTTGGGGACCACAGTCTGGGCGCTGGCGGGCACTGCGTCTGATAGGCCGGTCTGTAGTGGAGTCTCTGGGAGCTCGGGGAGAGGCGGCTGAGAGCCACGTGTCCCCTGCTGTCTCGCGTGGAACTTCAGAATGCTCGGTTTATGAAAAGTACTCGTCACAACGCAGAAGTGCCTTGTCAGGCTCTACTTAAAACACGGATCCGCGTGCAGTACCGCTGCCCCAAAGGTGACTGTACCTGGGTCACAATCACTCCGCCCAATGCCGTGTTTGTGTGCAGGGGGAGGGGAGTCGGGGGCGGCCCCACCTCGGCCTCGTCCGTAAACAAGCACACACGGCACCTCTCTCTGCCAGGTTTACGCGTGTGCACGCGATGCAAGAGAAACGGGCCCACACAAACTACTCACCGTCATTTAAATTAGATTTGAAAAGTGAAAATAAAAACAACCGTGGCACAAGAGGAGGCAGTTCTATATTGTTCTCAGTTGAGGTCAAAATAAAAACTGGTAAGCGTTAACGGCAGCGTTTACAGATTTCACAGACGCCTGCACGCGGGCACGTTCTGCGGCCTCAACATCACGGCAAACGTGGACCGTTCTGGGTCCTGGGTGTGCAGTGCCTGGTGCGGCTCCAGCATCAGGAGGCAGCAGTGCATCATCATTAGGCCCCCCCCACCCCGAGGTCTCGACTGGAGCAGGTCTCTGCTCCACGCTGGGTGCAGAGAGGGTGTCCAGGTGGCACTCCCTGCCCCCCTGCCATTGCTACCGGGCTGTCATTGCTGCCAGACAGCAGGTCCTGTGGGCTGAGCCCGGCCAAGCTTCAGCAGTGCCAGCTCATTTACTGTATGAGACCAAGGGCCGCACAGGGCAGCGATGGGTCCCAGCCGCACCCACGTGACAGGTGGGCCAAGGGAAGGAGCCCTAGGCCTGCGTAACCTGCCATGGCCACCCAGCAAATGCAAATGACAAGCCCAGAACTGGACCCGGTGTCCTGACCATGCTGCTGAGCGGGCTGAGGAGCACACGGAGCAAGTGACCTGGGCAGCGGTGCGCAGGCTGGGTGCCCCGGCACGGGGAACAACACAGAACCCAGGCCTGCTGGGCGTGGGCAGGGCGCCGGTGGGCTCCAGCAGAGCTCGGGGCCTGGCACCCCCAGCAGCTCCGAGTGAACACCCACGAAAACACTTCCTGCCAGCGGGGGCCTGCCCGACCCCTGGTCTCTCTCCCCGAGCCTTTGGTTTGGCCGTGACCCCAGGCCGGTCTGCCCTGCAATGACTGGCTGGCTCAAGCGCCCTGCAGTTCAGAACTCTCCTCGAACAACCCATGCGTGCAAGGTCCGGGGGCCGGGCAGTCTGGGCATCGGCGCCGCCGGGCTCTGCTCAGGACCGAGGCTCCTCCGTGTGGTCCGCCGGCACACAGAGGACGCCCTGGCGGGGAGGCCGCCACGCAGACACGTGGTCCCAGTGCCCGTCCCGGCCAGTGCGTGGGAGACACGGGAGCATGAGCTGGGGCCAGTTCTGGGGTCAAGCAACAGTAACAGGAGTGTGGTCTCAGCCAGGCCGCTGCGAGGGCAACTCCAGGGACACGCAACAGACAAGTGGTTCCCCACGTGGCCACAGTGTGGGTCAGAGAACGAGGAGACAAGTTCACACACAGATGGGCAGTGGTTCAAGGTGGACTCGGAGCCGGTGTGAGTTCACGTCTACCAGTGACCAGGGAGAAAGCGCCTGACCTTGGTTTTCCTCCATCGTTTGAGTAACGTGACAAGTGCCAGCATGTAGCTGGTGGCACATGTGTGACCTTCTGTCCCTCTGGGGCCAGGACACACACTCAGACCCAGACTCATCTGTCATCGTGTAAATGGGCAGAACAGGTGGCTCTCCCATCTCCTGAGCGGAGCGCCTCGTCCCTCTTGTGCCCCTGAACCCTGCTCCCCAAAACGTGGGCCCAGAAAGTGCTTCCTACACTCAGTGTGGTGAACAGGGCCACTGGAAGCCTGGTGGTCAGGACGCTGGGAGAGAGTCCCAGGGGAGTGCCAGCTGACCTCTCAGCACGCATGCGTGCAAGACGTGCATGGGTACATGCAAGACGGCTTAAGGCAGGGCTGCGAACAAGTGCGTGCGAGGCCGAGCCCAGTCTGACCCGTTTGGGGCACCGGCAGCCCTGCAGACCTCGGGACGGCTGGCACTGCCTCCCCTGGGCTCCCCAAGTCAGACGGGGGGGGGGGGGGGGGGGACGGTGTCAGGTCAGAGCCAGCACATCTGCAACACCCAACAGACTCGCCACCCCCAGAACAGGCATGGCCGGGGCCCACCCGGCTCGGGGAGGGCACACGCAGACAGGGCTGGGGGTGTTTCACCACGGGAGGCAGCGCCTCACTGGCCAGGGTGGGGAGGCGGCAGCGGCAGCTCCCGTTCAGGGGAGCAGACACTTCGGAGTAAAGGAGGGAAACACAGATCTGGGAAAAGTCCACCCTGTACTTCTGGCTGGGAAACAGGAGGGGCGTCCACCTCAGGACCCCGGCAGGAGGACCGGCCACCCTGCTTCCCCGTCCCCGTCTTACAATCAACACGGCTGCAGGGTTTCTAGGAAGAAACACATTTAACTGGGATAGACCTGCGGTTTGTACACAAACGGGCTGGGCCCGACTGACGCGCTGTCTTCTGTAAAGGGACGTGGTCACTGCTTGGAGCGCAGAGCCCCAGAGCTGGGGAGGAGGAGAAAGACAGAGTCTCGGCCCAACCCCCATCTTTACTAGCTATGGCTGGGCAGGGGTGGCTTCATGACTGAATATGCATGTCACCTCCAAGCCCTAGGAACATCCCTAAACCCCGAAGGGAGCCGCCCTCCTGACCCAAGGTCCCTCCTGCCCCAAGGTCATGGTAGACAGGCCCCCACGCCCCACCCCCACGCAGCACAGAGTGGGAGGCGCCCACCTGCCCACCCTCCTGCTCTTCCGAACAGCAGCACAGGTGACAGCCCTTCAGTGATGACAGACATGGAACCAAATGCCGGTCTCAGCTCCAGGTGATGCACACGGGACCCAGAAGCACTCCAAATTCTGAAGGCAGCAGAGCAATGAGAGCCCACCCACTAACACAGGGTGGGGGTGGGGGTTGGAGAACGGAGGCTGGGCCGAGCTCCGCAGCACTCGGCATGGAGGGCGGTCTGCAGCCACCCCGCCAGAAAGGAAAAGCTCTTTGCAGCCCAGGAGGAAGAACACTGAGACAATGGAGAAAAGTTTAGATGGACGGACACTTCTGTGCCAGTCTGAGGACGCCCGTGCCCCGCCCTGCTGCCCCGCTGGCCTCCTCATCCAGGGAGGAGTCGGCAGCCCCGCCCCAGGGCCGCCCTGCCAGTCGGGGCAGCTCAGAGCCTGCCCTCCCACTGCAGACTTTCCAACGTTAAACGGACAGTGTGTTGCAAAGACTGTGCGGGGGCGCCCAGATGACCTCCCCCCCAAGGTCCTCCCCGTGCCGACACGCAGCCCGCTGCGGCCTCACGTCCACCCACCAAGCCCTCCTTACTGCCCGCGCTGCCCCGTGACTCTCTTCCAGTGCGCGCTTCTTCAAAGTTCTACTGAACGATAAGCTGAAATTACTGCAGTTACGGGGACTTTTAACAGATCACATACATTTTTTTAGAATCAGAGTCATAAGCAGTATAGACAACGCAGGAAGCTTTCTCACAAACCAGCTCCCGACCGGACCTGACTCTCCAGAAGAGAGTTCTGGAAGCCCAGACGTGGGTCTCACAGCGGCCGCCACGTGCCCCACACCAGGTGCCGGACGCCACTGGCCGCAGCAGCTCCTGGCCGGGGACACGGGCCCCGTCTGACTGCCACCCCCGCTGTCAGGGCGCTGGCGCTGCTCTCGGCGCCGCCCGCACACACTCCTGCGCGCGCCAGCCCGCAGGTTTCGACCTGGGGGAGCAGAGCCATCTGCCCCCCGTGCCGCGGATGGAGCGAGGGGGCGAGGGCTGGAGCCCCTCCCCAGCTCAGAACCATCCCCACAGCCCTTCCAAAAACCCCTGTACTGTTTCTCCTGCGTCCCGTGTCCCTCACAGAGAAACGCTGGTTCTGGAAATATCTGCAAGCTCAAATTGAGCAAGAGCTGTAAGAAAGTCCTGGCATGCAGTGGGGAACTTGGCTTTCAAGAAGTGTGCAAATGTATTTCCCAGAAACTATAAATAGAACCCAAAACGAGGAAACCAGCTTTGCATCCTCCCGTAGAGAGGCAGCTACTGAAGACGACCCTGACTCCAGACGTGAGTGACAGAGCCGCCCGTGGGAGTCTGTGCCGTCCCGGCTCCACAAACGAGGCGTCGCTGGACAAGAGCCCCAACAAGAACCCCAGT
This sequence comes from Micronycteris hirsuta, assembly GCA_004026765.1. Lineage (NCBI taxonomy): Eukaryota > Metazoa > Chordata > Mammalia > Chiroptera > Phyllostomidae > Micronycteris > Micronycteris hirsuta. The sequence goes on along the minus strand of PVJI01001982.1, from coordinate 60,697 downwards.
GCAGAGGCAGAACAGAAACGACAGCCGGAAACCTGCTGCCTCGCTCCTGGGGCTGGGAAGGGCTCTCTGCTCTGCCTTGAACTTCAGCCCTGAGGACCCCAGGAGGCAGGGCTGTCAGTGACCCCACGCCCCAGAGGGGAAACTCAGGAAACTGGCCCAGAGCACGCAGCCAGTACCCGCTGACCCCTGGATTCCAATCTGGCCACACCCGGGACACTCCCGCCCCACCCACACAACCCTGCCTCCCTTACCTGCTGCCCACGCCCAGCCCACGGCTGCGCTCACCACAGTAAGTTCCCCCGCGAGGGCCGTGTGCACGGCCCCGCACTCACTGGGCAGAAGCACAGCATCTAAATTCAGAAACAGGCCCAGAGGTCCAGGAAGGCCACAGATCTCCCAGGCAAGTTGTCCTTGCATTTCAGTTTCATGAGGTCAAGTTTACATAACACGGAGAACACATTTCAGAATTTCCTTCTTAGCAACCTCCGACGTTTGGCTGTGTGCTTCACCTAGCAGCTGGGCTACAGCAGGAACCAACATTACTTAACAGTAACAGTTGAAACACTTAAAAATAGAAGGTGTCCTTCCACTCAGTGAAGGAAGAGGGCAATGCCCGAGGCTGACCCGAGGCAGGCCCGCGCTCTCCGCAGAGTGGCCGCCGCCCCAGCTGGCGTGAGCTTCCCGCCTGGGCTTTCTGGACTCCACATGCCCAGCGAGGAACGCGGTCTCTTCCAAGGGCTTGGAGGGGCGTGGGGGCGGGGAAACTCAGGCGGCTGGAAACATGGGGCTCCACTGTGTGGCGGGGGGTGGACGGGGGCTGGGTTCAATGTCAGGGTCTGGAAGGAACACATAGGACACGTATCCACAATCCAGCCACTCGCCGTGAGTCGGCTCGGTCCAGTGTTCGGCCTCTTGCAGCTGTGGGTGCCCCCCACCCCACCCCCACCCCAGGTCTCCCCGGAAGAAGGGAAGGGCTGGACGAACGGCGGCCAGACGGCCCTCGCTGCCCTCGCCAAGGCGGCGGCGGCCATCAGAAAGCCAGGGCTCCGATGCCCAGCTGTCCTTCCGCAGGTGTGGGGGCTGCTCCCCCGGCTGGACGCGCACTCAAACCGCAGCAGACGTGCGGGGAAGGCAGCTCCGCGGGACTCAACGTGCTCTGCCGACTGGGACTTGGTAGGAAGGGCACTGGTAACTCTAAGCCAATGTTTAAAAAAAAAAAAATTCACAAGCAGACTGAGGTCCACTCCCTGGCAGCTCTGACTCTGGGCCTACCTTCCTCTGACTCTGGGCCTACCTTCATGCCCCGCCCCAGCCGGGGCTCCTGTTCACAACTGCCCCCCAGCATCACCACGGGGTGCGACTTTCAACAACACACGTGTCCCACACCAGCCCTCACCTGCCCCGCCCCTCGCCAGCTGCATCCATGTCCCCCTGATATTCGGGGTGAGTCCGCCTCTAGATTCTCCAGCCCAAACCCAAGAGCCCTCCCCCGAAGACCCCCTCACAGCCCACCTACAGCTTCTGAACTCCCTCACACACGTCACACCCCCACCATCTCCAGCGCTGCAGCCAGGCTCCCGGTCCCTCCCTGGCCCCACGGGGCCAGCAGGCCTCCTCTGAGGCACGCAGCCGGTGGGCCACTCCACTTGGAGCCTCCGGGAGCCCCCGAGGCCTAGGTAGAGCCTGACCGGCGGCAGCCGCACGCTCCGCCGCGGCGGGCCGGCAGCCAGAGCAGCGGCTCTCCAGTCCCGCGGCCCGCACGCCTCCCCTCGCCTGCCTCCCTCCCGGCTGTCCCGGCACGGCACCCCGGGGCCGCTGTGCCTCCTCCACTTCCTACCGCCTCCCAGCCTCTCCCACCGCTGGGCATCCCTCCCTCTTCCCCTTCCCTGGTCCAACGTGCGCGCCACAGACACCGGCAGGTTTCAATCATCAGGCAGTGTGTGCCGTGGGCAGAGACCAGTCCCTGAAGGCCCCGTAGCCGTGAATGACGGAGGGAGTGAAGGAACTCGCAGGCCCTGCCCCCACAGGAATGCCGCCTGTCCTCAGCTGCTGCTTCCGCCACAGCACAGGCCACCTTCCCACACCTGACGTTCTGCGTGGCCCGCCCCCTCGAGTCTGAGTTCAGGAGCACACACAGGGCCCAGCACTGAGCTGGAGAGCACAGCTCTTCCCCAGCACATGGTCCAGTGCCACGAACAAGGACCACAGAGCAGGTCTCAACAAAACTCAAAGGCTTAGCCATTCCCAACTGCGATGCAGCACGTAGAAATGACAGAGAGGTTATGTGGAAAACTTCACACCTTGAAGTGAAAACCATTTCTGAATGCCTAATTTTTTAAAAAAGGAACCATCACACAATTTTTAAAGAGGCTACAAAACAAATTCTGGGAATCAGAATTCAAATCTTACAAATCATCAAAAGCAGCTGCATCTGTGGAGAGCGGGACACGCCCTATACTGCTAGAATCGAGAGAAAAAATGGTAAAAATCAGTGTGCTGAGGGCTCGGCCTCCGAGTCTTGAACACAAGTGTGCGAACAACCCCATGAAAGGGCAGAGCGGAGGCAGCAGCGCCAGAGGCAGGGCCGGCTCCGCGCGACGGCGAGAGGGCCGGGCAGCGCCGCCCGCCCCGCGGTCCTTCCTCCAGGCTGGCCACACACAGGGCGCTTCGCGGGTGTGTGTGGGACTAAGGAATGCCGGTCCCATCCTCCCGGGCTCCTTCCCACCCGTGCCACCACCCAAGGTCACCGCGGGAACAAGGAGGGCTGCGGCGGGCGGCTCCAGGAAAGGGCCCGGGAAGAAGGCGCTCCGCCCTCCCACACGGCGGGGTGTTGTCGCAACAGAGATGTCATGAAATCGTCTCAACTTCCAGAAAGCAGGGACAAGAGAGAAGGAACACCCTCCCTACTCCGGGCTGGATGCACATTTAGACACCGTGTCCAGGGTCCCCGCTGCCGGGGTCCACGGACTCCCTGGACACCCCACACACACACCGCGCAGCCCGGAAGGGCAGAGCAGGAGGCTGGTCTGCAGGGAGACACGGGACAGGAGTGCTCCTCTCACGGCGGGCGTCACGGCAGCGCCCCTGCGCAGCCCCAGACGTGCGCCCGCCGCCCGGGGGCTAGCACTGCACGGGGGAACAAAACCTTGCCTTTGAAAACATCCCTGCTCCTAACTGTCACTGGGACTTCAAACGTCCCATGGGGACATGAAAGGACCTTTGACAGACCTCCAGGTCACTGCCCCAAGGCCACACTTGCCCTGTGAGAGGGAGAAACAACGAGATGCAACCCCACCCCCTGGGCTCGTGTGACCGCGCAGCCAGACTCAGGCAGACCACAGGGAGACAGGTGTCACCTGGCCACTGCCGTCCCCACTACGCCACGTCCAGCATGTGTCTGCTTCCTAGTGCTCCTGCCCCTCGTCCAGGCCACACGGTTGCAAATGCTCCAAGGCAAGTGGCCCTCTGGAGGCAGGTGGGCCCCACCGCCCTGGTCTGCTGTCCCCTGGCCTTGCTGCAGCCCGGTCAGCCCCAGCCCCGGCAGAGGAGTGGGGGCAGCGCGGCAGGGACAGAGCGCTCCCTCTGCAAGCGAGGCGGGAGGCGGCGGGTGGACGGCCCGCATCTACGCCGCAGGTCTGTGCACCGCGGTGTGCCAGGACACAGCCACCCACGGGGGCTCCGGACTGGGAAGAGCTGGACACGCACAGACCTCGAGAGGGAACACCCACCCCAGACCCTGACTCTGATCTGAGGACTCCTCGGCACCACCCAGGCGGTGACTGGGCTGGCCGCTGGGCAGTACCCTCTGGGCGAGCGCCACTTCTGGCCGTAGGGGTGCCGGCTCCCCACAGTGACTGAGGTGTCACCCGGCACAGGCACGGCGTCCCCGGCGACACTGCTCTGGTGACACCCAGGCTCTGCAGCCGCGAGCTCGGCTTCCGCGCAGGCCAGGCCCTGCAGGGGCCCTGGTGCTAGGGAGGGAAACTCTCGACGTTTGCTGAGCAAAGCAAACTGATTGATTTCCAGGTTTCCAAATGGCTGGACCTCACTCTGACACCTCTGTGTTCTGTGTTCCATCCTTCTCCAAGGTGCACGGCAAACAAGCAGAGGCACCAGGACAGCAGCCAGCCTGCCGCGCTGCCGCACACCCCCCCTGGTCTGCAGACCGCGGGTGCGCCCTGGGTGCCTGCGGCCCCCAGAGGTGACGGCGCAGGGCGACCAGCCTGGCAGTAGGATGGAAAAGCAGCGAGGACTCCCTCCTGCCACCCCTGCCTGGCCTGCCAGCAGGAGTCGCCCCCGGGAGCCAGAGAAGGTGGCTGTTGACCCTTTCTTGCGCCTCACCCAGAAAGTCAGCTTCACACTGAAAACACCAAAAGAGCATCAAGTGAGAAGCATCGAAGTGAAGGTCCTGGCCCCAGGGACCTGTTTTAAGGCCCTGTGAGGAAAGGGCCCGACGCTTTCCCTGAGGTGACGAGTCGCAGTGTGGCGGGGAGGCCACCGGAGCTGCGGAGCCAGCTGACCTGCAAGAGCTCCTGCTCAAACACTCAAGGAGGGTCCAGGAATTCAACAGCCGCTTTGACAGGGTGGTAGTCACATGCCCTGTAAGACCTGGGAATCCGTGGTCAAAGCCAAACCTCACTTTTTTTTTGTTAGTCTGGGTAAGTTCTCTACAGGTTCTGTAGTTTAAGATTGCAGAAAAGTCTCTTAAAAACTTCGCCTTCATCACACAGCCTTGGAAAGAAGGTTTCCCAGCCCAGACAGGAACGCATTCGTGCTAACTAGGGACAGGTGCGGGGCAAGGGCGCCAGTGCAGTGCACCTGAGCAACCTGCAGATGGCGCTGTCTTTTTGCCACAGCCCACCAGAAACCCAGCCACCAGGTACCGCCCTTCTGGTGCAGAAGGCCAGGCCACTTCCGAAGGCTGTCTTCTCCCCAGCAGCCGTCTGGGGAGCAGATGGGCCGAGCCCCTGCTTCACACGCCTGGTGGCCCTGGGACAGGGACGTGCCCTGGAGGGGCCCCCTGCCCTCCCAGCACAGCTGCGGTGGTGGACCGGCGCAGCCCCAACCTGCCGCCTGGCGCCCCCTTGCCTGGAAACCAGAGGCCCACACCTTCTGCATGATGTCTTTTTGGTAATAAATGCGGTTGCCTTTGTAATCAGGAAAAAAGCCTGTTACTTCACAAAGTCACAATGCCGCAGAAAGGACTCGGCTGCTCTCCCCAGTCCCCACAACCCCGGCACGGGCAGTGCGAGACCGGACATGTCGGCCCCCGAGGGGACAGGTGTGTCCCCCGTCCCCCGCGCCTCCCTCACTGAACTTGGAGCTGAGGACCCGGCTTCCACAGGACACCCGCCCGGCTAGGCCCCCCCGGGAAGGACAGGGACGAAGGGCCTCTGGGAAGGGAGGGAGCGTGCATGCCCGCGGCCCGCGGCGCACCGTCCTCTTCGTCCACAGCCAGAAGTGAGACGCTGCCCCGAAACCACACGACCGAACGCCTGCTGCAACTCCGCAGCAGACAAGTGGCTGTAGGTTTCGCTCATGACACAACCACTTCATAATTAAAACCCTAACCCAGGAAAATGAGCGCCAGAAACCAAGGTGTTTACACAGAAGCAGTTAAATGGGAAAGCGAAGAATCGGAATGACCCCGTCCGCCCAAACTCCAGGCCATCGTCTGTCTCTGCAGGGAGCTGCAGCTGGCCCCCCTCAGGTCTCGGCAGGTGTGGCCGCTCCCCAAGCCACAAGGTCCGTAAAAGCCCACCTCTGCTGGCTCCCCTGGACAAGACCCACATTTACCACCTTCTCACGTTCTGTGGAGCTACCTGAAAACCTCTTCCTCCGCTGTCCCACACCTGGGCAGGTACCAGGAAATTGTCTCAAACACCCAGGTGCACGGAGTCTGTGTTTAAAGAGGGGGCAGAGTGGGAACCAGCACTGTGAAAGCCAGCCCCTTCACCAACCATATGAGAGACCCCCACCCTCACCCCACACCAGCCGGGAGGAGAAAGAGGTGCGAGACCAGGAGACGAGAGACCAGTGCCCCAGCAGGAGCCTGTGCTCCATCCAGGCACTCGGCAGAGAAGTGGCCCGGCCCTGCATCTGGGGGAAGGCCAACGGCACCCCGGCAGCCCTCAGAGAACCGCCGTGCACAGAAGGAAACCTCGGCTTTGACCCTCGCAGCCCTGCTTCCAGCTCCGCCATGGACGGGCTGGCCTGATGGGGGCCGGGGCAGAGTGGCCCTGCCCAGGAAGGGGGCGTGCAGAGCAGACTCAGGAAGCCTGGGCCCACAGGGAGCCACTGAGCAAAAACCACGGAGACGGAGGCCTTCGGGCCCCAGCACAGCTGAGGGTCCAGCAGCGCCGCCCTTGTGACTTTGGCTGAGCACGCATAAGCCGAGGGGCAGCAGCTCCGCCCAGCCCAGCCTGCAGAAGGCCAGTTCCTTCCAGGGGAAGCCAAGTGGCCTGTGAAGGACAAACAGGCCCACCGAGAGCTGAAACCCTAGAGGACACCGCATTGGGAGGGACATTTTACAGACAAAGGAAAGAAGAAAGCTTCCAGGGCCATGTAGATTGGGAAAACTTTGCTTAAAGCAAAATATCCAGAAATGTCACACACGGAATAACAGGTTTATAATCACGGTTGATGCTTTTCTGTCAAAGAATCAAGAGGGGCTCAGAAAACAGTGTCCTGGACTCAGCTCGCCACTGAGAAGCCTGGTGCCATGGACGAGTGTCACTGGCTGCAGCCCCGTGACCACCCTGGCCTGGAACTTCCGGCCCCAGCTCAAGCTTGGCACGCAGCCTGCGACGCTCCTACAGAGAGGGTCAGCATCCCTCTGCCACCTGAGTGGCATCCACCCCGTGCCCATTTCCTTCCCAGGACGGGTGTGGCCTCTTGCCCCAGGAAAAGGTCACCCAGATATTGAGCTTCCTAGCCAGGCTCCTCCAATGAAGTGAAGCTTCAAAACAGCCTTTGGGCAAGCCAGCCAGGCCGTGTGCGCCAACTCACCGGTGCCGGGCACGTGGTTCGCGCGGGCAGGGCTCAGCAGCTCCACAGGCTGGTCTCGGCCGGAGAGTCCATCTGCAGGTCAGAGAGAGCATCGGGGTCTGGCATTAGAGATGCCCCAATCTCAACGAGAACACGTCACACCCCAACACCGCGCGGAGTGGGTCCTCGCAGACACCGAAAGTGTGTGTCCTTCCTGCTTTACAGCAGCCGGATTTAATTCCAACACAAATTACTTGCTGAGTCAGAAAATAAGAGACCCTAACAGGCTCCCAGTCAGGTTCTCAAATTGGCAAACACCAACTACTGGCCAAACTTCTGGCTTAGCTGTTCGGTCCACTTCCATCAGCAACCACCCACGCTGTGCCTGCCACGCTCATCGGAAGCCAGCTCTCCCGGAGCGGTCACAAGCATGAGGGTCACAAAGACAGATGGACAGACGCCTGAGCTGCTCACCCGGCGTGCGCAGGGGCAGCTGAAAGCGGCTGTGGGGTGCCAGCGCGACAGTCAAGGGCCCGGCCGGAGACGCACACCTGCTCTCAGAGGAACACCTGGCTAGGAACCCTCGGCGTCGGGCCCCGTTTCCGTCGCCTCCCTCTGGACTGTCCTCGGGAAGGCCGCACGCTCAGGCTAACTGCAAGGCTAGGCCTGCAGCCTGCCCACCACGCAAGTCTGCAGCAGGAACCACCTGAGATTTCCCAACTTCTCTCTGACAGAACAGAAAGAAAACGGGCAAAACTTCCAAGAGTCAAGCCTCTTTAAAATCAGCTTCTGAAAGGCATGTCCAATGGCCCGCAGTGGGAGGCACGGCAGTGTCCACGCTGGCGGGAGACACCTTCGTCACTGACCCCAGGGAGCACACACGAGGAGCTCCCTCAGGCCGACTTTCGAATCAGGACAAAAACAAGTAACTCCAGGCCCACCGACGCTAACAAAACCTGCTTTACAACCGAAACGGGCGCGCTCGCGCAGCCTTCACGTTTCGTGTTGCCCAGCACCCTGGCGTGTCCGTGGAGACGTTCAAAATCCGAGGACAAACACAGCGACCCAAGAAGGCCTAACGGTGTGCCCGTGCCAGCCGAAGGCCATCCGAGGGAGGAGGGAAGGCGTGCGAGGCCCCGAGGCGCCCATGTCCGCCGTGGCCTGTACGAGCCACCCCACTGCACCTGCGGGGGAGGGACAGGGCCGATCTGGGCCACTCGAGAACCAAACGCGGGATGCGAAGTCCTGTCCCCAAGCACAGCCCCGCCCCAAGGCTAGCCCTCGAGGGGACCAGAACAGTGACAAGAAGGCAGTCTGCTGGGAGGTTCCGAGCGTCCATGCTCCCAGAGTCAGGAGGAGGTCCGCAGGCTCCCGCTGTGGGCCCTGAGGGCTCCTCCCCCACAGGCCTGGACACGGACCTGCGCCCCACGGCGTGAGCGCCACCACTGCCACACAGACGGCGCCCCCAAGACAGTGACGGGAAACCCATCGCAAGCCTTTCTCCTGAAAGCAAGTGATGAGAAATGCATTCATTTATAAAAACGGAACAATTCATTTTCAAAACTGACAAGTCCAGGAAAGCACACACATGCTGGCCTCTGACCCACGGTCAACACCGTCAGAAGCACTGAGCCCCGACGCCTGACTGGCGGGGGCAGGGCTCGGGGGAGGAGCAGACTGTCCTCCTGGGTGCCACCAGCCAGGACGCACCCCTGGGCCGTCCTCCCCCAGCCACTTCCTCAGTGTCCACCCTCAGCTTCCATCTGCGTGGAACTCCAGAACCGGAAGCTGCGAGGGAGCCCACATGCCAGCCGGGGCCCGTGTTTCAGGATCTCCCGGCAGAGGGAGCCCACCTCCCGCGCTATGGCCACAGGGCCAGCCCCTGGCCGCCACACAGACCTTTCCGGGCTTGGGATGGAGCTGCCCGCCAGCCCCAAGTCCTGAGGGTCTACCCGAACACTCCAGAGCCACGGGAACCAGTGACGCCTCACACCACAGCCCTCCACCCTCGCCAACGGGTCCCTCCAGAGGCCACGGGGAAGACTCCCGGGGCCTGGCTGAGTCTGGCTCCCCCACAGCGTGTCTGGGCACTGGCCCAGGGCACGTGGTACCGAGCCACCAGAAGGAAATTCACCGTGCGCGCGAACCAGCTGGCAGCCCACAAAACCCTGCTGTCCGACAAGAGCGTGACGGATTCCGCGTGCCCACCCCCGGCGCGCCCGGGATGCAGGCTAAGGCCTGGCTGCCAGCGGAGCCGTCTGTGAACCCCAGCACGACCCTGAGCCTGTCACCCCGTCGTGGGACGAGGTCAGACTCGGACCCACAGGAGACGACGAGGGGCCACCACGTGAAACTGCCTGCAGACAGCAGCAGTCTCGCGAGCACGGGGCAGAGGGGTGGGCCCAGGCCCGGACCCCACCTGCTGCGGGGGGCGGGGCAGCGGCCCCAGCGCTGTGCCCTCTGTGCCTAGGCACGCCCTGCCTCCTGCCTCCCTTGCGAGAGCCCCCCCCCCACTCCCGCTCCTCTCGGAGGCCTCCCCCAGCAGCGCCCGCCGCCCCACACTCAGGCTGCCGAGCAGGCAGTCCCGCGGTGAGCCCTGCGAACAGCCTCGAGCACCCCAGCCCATTAAACGCTGCTTCTCCTCACCACGCGAGGTGCTGGAAAACACCGAAGTTCTGTACTGAAGCAGCACCTGCCCATGAACAGAATTAGACTTGAACGAGGTGAGTGCTGGGAGTGCAGCGCAGTCTGTGTGTGTGAGAGAGCGTGGGAACGTGGGAACCCTTCCTCCTAAGCACCGTTTTCCTCCAGGCTGCCGGCAGGCACCTAGGCGGCATGGCTAACCGACGGCATGCCGTCTCCCCGAGAGCCAGGCCGGCGCCAGCTGCTCATTGCAGGACACGGGACTGCTCGCCCCAGGGTGGGCGTTCGGAGGGCCGTGGAGGCTGTCACCAGGCGAGAGTGGAACAGAAGACCCCCAAATGCTGGCTCCTGAACTGGGGGGGGGCAGAGGACAGGCTGCTACAAGTTCATGACCTCAGATGTGTCAGTGCAAGCCCCACACCCCGATTTGCACAACTATAAGACGACTTTTTCAAGGTCACCAGTAAAAGCTGAACGTAGCTTGGGTATGAGATGGTATCTGGGGACTGTTCGTTTTGTGGAGTATGATGATGAGGCTGGACCAGTTAAAACCACACACAGAATGCATGTGAAACGGCTGTGGCAACTGGACTAAAACTCTCCAGGAAATAAACGTGGAGGAGGGGCCGATGAAGTGGAAATGGTGTAAAGCTCAGGGTTTCTCCTACCATACTAGAATTTAACAATTTCAAGCCGAGGGTGAGGCCCCAAGAGAGGCAGGCACAGGTCCAGCGTCTCGGGAGGAGCTCAGGGGAGACCTGCAGGCAAACCCGGCAGAGGCCTCCAGCCGGGCGGCCGGCAGCAGAAGGTCTCCCGGGAGGAAAGTCGGTGTGCAGTGGGGGCGTGTCTGTGGGAAGACACCCGTGCGTGGCAGATGTCCCCGGACGGCACAGCACTGCGCCCTCTGTCCTCTGAATACGCCTGTTTGCACGTGTGCCCGTCAGCGGTGGCACTCGCTGCCCCGACCGCCGCCTCGCTGCCGTGCACGTGAGACGAGCTCCGCGCCGCAGCGCAGAGCGCGGTGCCCCTCCGACGCCTCGTCTCCCATGCGGAGCGGCGGCCACCACCCGGCCCCCCGCGGGCCCAGCCGAGAGGCCTGGGAGCGTTTATTCAGAGACACGCGGCGTGGTCCCTGCAGCAGCGACCACAGCGCCCAGGACACGGATGACCCCGGGTGCCCGGGCAGGGGGCCCTCTCTGGGCGCTGCCGGGAGGCGGCGGGCACAAGGGCTCCCGTGGGCGTCAGTCCGTCTCCCGTTGCTCCTGCGTGCTGGAGACCGTTCACGAGGAAAGGTTTTCTAGAGCGTCTGACACAAACGCCAGGCCCCACCTTCTTCAGTGCCCTTGTCCTCTCCAGCACCTGCTGGGTCGCCACCTGACCGGCCCCTCGCTGCGCTCCTCACACGTTCAGTCTGCTCCCCGCCCCGCGCCAGCCAGCACAGCAGGGCCCACGCTGAGGCCAACCCACTGTGGGGGGAAGGCCTGGTGCCCACGCCCCGGGCACAGGGCCCTCCCCTGCTGGGCACCTGGGGCTGGTGTGGCGCTGTGGCCAACTCCTGGGCCACCTGCCCGCTTCTGTCACGCCTGGCCAGGCTTCCTGTCTCGACCCAAGGCTCAGTCATGGCAGACAGGGCCAAGTGCCCCAGGCCCAGCCCAGCAGGAAGGCTGAGCGCAGTGAAGAGGCGGCCACGGTCAGCACTGCACAGAAGGGTGACGGTGGCTGGTTCCTTGGCAGTGTTCTGTGGGAAGGCCGCCTCGCCCGCACCTATTGGAGATCCTACCCGCAGAGCCAGAAGGAACCCAGAGCCGCTCTGGCCACAAGCCGCGAGGAGGAGTGCCAGTGGGAGTGGCCCAAGGGCACAGTGGGGTCTGCCTGGTCCTCAGCACAGAGCGGGACAGCGAGGGGCGGGGACGCACGGGAGGGAGCAGAGCCCACAGCCTGGCGGGTGGGCGCAGCTGGCGGAGGGCCAGCCAGGCTCTGGCAGCTCAGACAAGCCGGGCTCTGTTCTCAGGTCTGAGGGGGCACTTCCTGGAGGGAGCTTCTTGGCAAGTCTCCAAGCTGGTGCTGGGGGCCGAGGACCGTCCTCCTGCTCCTCCCCCTCCCTCCCTCTCTCTGTGGGGCTGACAGCTCTCAGCTGTTCCCAAAGGCGGCCCCACCCAGCTCAGCCGTTAGCAAGAGATTTACACAAATCTGGAGAAAATGTCCCTGCCCCCGGAGGACATCCATCCACCCCATGGGGACCACAGAATCAGGTGAGTCTGTCCAAAGCTACTGGGAGTGTCAGAGGCAGAGGAGGGGAGAGGAACCTCGGGTGCCAACTCTGCAGGTTCCCGAGCCCGTGTGAGAAGTGAAGGCACCCAGCAGTGCCACAGAGAGCACCCCGAGTCCATGAGGGCCTCGCCGACTCAGTCAGAACCGCCCTCCGCACAGGCTCCCGGAACACAGTCGGCAAGGCCCCAGAACCAAGCCGGCCGGCAAACACGGGAAGCCGGCTCTGACGCTCCTGCAGCACCCACGGCAGCCCCTCGCTGGCCCCTACCACTGCGTTTCCAGAGGCCCTGTCCTCTGACCAACACCGGCCCCAGGGGACACAGGGACCCTCTCCCCCCATGGGCAGCCGGCAGGGCTTCCATCCACGGGGAGCTTCGCCAGTCCCACGCTGCACGGGAGCCCAGCTCTGTCTGCTCGGTGGCCGTGGAGACAGATAAGGGAGAAAATGGAAAACACGCTCTGAGGATCAGGGCACCAAACAAGCTCCTCCCACCCTCTGCACTCAGCGACACCGTGGCCTGTCCCGCCAGGCCTAGGAGACTGACGAGGCGAAAGCAGCTCCTGAAAACGCCAGTCAGCCACCGACACCCGCGGGCCGGGCCGTCCTGCCCGCGCTGCTGAGCGTCGACAGCCAGCTCGAAGGGGGCCGCGGCGCAGGGACCCGGAAAACAGGCGCAGGGCGACGCGCCCCTACCACGTCAGAGCGAACGGCCGTCGCGCCTGGCTGTCCGGAGCGAGCCCGTGCAGGCTCGGCGGCGGCGCGGCTGGAGAGCGCTCACGTCGCCCTCGCCCCGCAGGCCCCCCGACAGACCCAGAGCACAGACCCTGCCCACTCCACTCCGCCCACCGCACCGCCTCTCGTCCTTCTCTCAGAAGCACCCGTGGGTCTCCCCGGCCCCCCTACAGTCCCCCCACCAACACACCCGCCCACGGGGCGGGTCGCCGCTCCCGGAGGCAGCCTCGTCTGCAGCGCTTCCCCAGTGGCAGCGCCGGCCGCGTCGGAGCTGCCACACGTCTCCGTCCCGGGGCACAGATGCCCTCCGGCTCAGCCCAGCGCCCAACTCAGACTCCGAGTCTCGGACAAACACTGTCAGGGCCAGGCGTGCTCCGGACACAGCGCCAGGTCCTGGGGACCCGTGCAGACGGAGGGAGGCAGAGACTGCTCTCCGGGCCCGTGGACCACGGAGAAGACACGCGGGTGTTAGAATAACACCGCTTCTTCCTCACACCCAGGTCTCCAACCCCAGAGACACGCCCAGAGACACTGGGACCCCTCGCTGGGACCAGCGGAGGTGACAATAAACTGCAGACTGTGCCGACCTGACACGTAACACGTCCGTGTCACCCAGAAACTGCCCGCCCTCCCCGGCGTCTCACCAGGGCAGCTCCACAGAGCGGCTGTCTGACCCCACCTGCTGCTGGGGGCTGCCATGGGCTCAGTCTCCTCCCAGCAGCTCATCTGGGGGCTGAGCAGGTCCAGAACCAACGCGCTGTCCCACTGGTGGGGATGCACCCCGACGCCTGAAGGTTTCAGCGGCCGTCAGCAGCGCCACGTGGCGCTGGGCCGGGGCAGTGGACTTCGAGGGACCCAACCCTGGTGGGGCTGGGAAAGGGGCTGCCTCCCCAGAAGCTGCACGGTCTGCCCTCCTACCCACAGCCCAGACGGGGAGGGCCGCTTTCTGCAGCCTGACACGGGCTGCCCTGTCCCGGCAGGGCCCAGCTGCCAAGGGCAGCAGCAAAAGGAAGAGAGAGGCTGTCTCCAGAGTTACACCAAGAGTGAGCAGCTGGTCTGGGTTTCGGGAAGGGGGTCCCCTGCCTGCCCTCCATCGCGCACCCAGCTTTCATCTGCAGCCAGACTGGTGCAGCAGGCCAGTCTGAATGGTCCTCCTGGGGACCGGTGCTCTGGGCCTGCAGCCTTGCACAGGCCGGCAGAAAGGGGCTTTCTATGGGCGCAGCTTCTGGGCCAAGCTTTACGCCATTCCCAGTTTTATTTCCTCCAACTTCTGTACTGCCTGAGAACGTACAGCAACGTCCTTAACATCTGAATCTGTTTTGTAAACACTTAAGACTTCTTTTCTGTTCCAAGCAGAGGGGGGACACATGAACCACAGCCCCCACCTGCAGCTGTTCCACTGCAGTGACTCTGCGGGAGCGTCCAGGGCCCAGGCAGCCGCACACAGCCACTGTCACCTGCTTCACGCACGTGCCGAGAGCCCAGAAGGTGTGTTCAAGGTCACCACCTCCCTATTATTTCGTCCCAGAGTTCCCCAGCACAGCCCTCCCGCCAACAAAGCGAGCTTTCTGGGCCCTCCTCCGAAAAGCCGGCCCACTGCCCGCAGAGCTCTCGCGTGTCCCCACCACGCGCAGTGTGGGCGGCTCCACCGGCTACAGCCCGCCCCCCCCGTTTGTCACTCGTGTCACAGCCACTTCTCTGCAGCATGGCCCCCCGTCTCTAAAGCACAGTGACTGCGGGGGATCAGGTTCCCCCGACCCCCGAGGACACGGCCCGACGGGAGCGGCAGCCTGCTGGCAGGTGTGCACGAGGCACGCGTCGGCGGCAGGGCTCGGGTCTGTCCCTGTCACTCGCTCTTCTCGGCCGGTGGCTTCTGCATGACTCCCTGGGCTGCAGCCATCACTGGAGAGGGGAATCAACAGGCCCAAGGGAGGAGCGAAGCAACAGGAGATCTGTCTGTCCCACACGAGTCCCTCCTGGGGACGGCCGTGGGCGGTGCCACGCTCCAGAGTGGCAGACTGTTTCCAAATAGCCAGGATGACTTTTTATAAAACCTTTGAAAATACTGAAAGCTTCAAAATTCTAAGGACAGATACACCCAAATTTTTAGACTACTGCTCCTTATTATTGTCTGTGTTCTGTAATAGAGCAATTTTTGAACTAAGAAAAAAGTAGAGCCCTGGCTGGTGTGGCTCAGGGGGCTGGGCATCGCCCTGCAAACCGAAGGGTCGCTGGCTGGACCCCCGGCAGTGCTCGCTCAGGCCCCGGCTGCTGGCCAGGGCCCGGGGTGGGGCATGCGCAATGTCTCTCTCACACCCTGATGTTTCTCTCCTTCTCCCTCCCTTCCCCTCTCTCTTAAAATTAATAAAATCTTTCTCTGCCCCGCCCCCTCACAGGTACTCGGCACTCTCACTTCCCAAACCACCGGGTACCGCCTCGCGTGCCCGTCGTTTCCTGATACAGAGCCTGCTGCCCAGGTGGTCGGCACCCCCGCCCCCGCCCGGCCGGACCCCTACACCGACGCCAGCCTCACAGTCTGCCTACATGGACGGCACGTGTTCAGCTTCCCGTGAGACACAGTAATTATTGGCAGAAATTCATTTTGTATTTGTCCACATTCAACCCACGTGAAAGCCAATCCTGTCCCACCAGCCACTGGATTCGTCTGTGACAGCGAGTAGAATGAGGGGGCAAAGGTCACCTGAAAGAAACACACAGACACACACAAACACACACACACACACAGAAAAGCCTTTCTTCCTATAACCAATTACACCTGAGCAGGCAAGTGACCAACCACTCAGGCACGAAAGTCACCTGTAAGGAAAACGAGAGCCCTTCGGTGAGTCCTCAGCTACGACCGACCTATGTTCAATCAGCTGCAATTGGGAACAAGGGCCAGCCTTTCGACCCCACAGCAAAGAAAGAGGAACCGGAAACAGGAGCGGCCGGGCCTGTGCAGCTCGGCTAACACGCCGATTTCACAGGGACCCCAGCGGCCAAAGCCAACTTCCCACCTGGGAACGCACCGAGCCTGCTGTGCCCGCAGCAGAGGGCCCACCCCGCACGCAGCTGCCAGCACTGGCGGTGCCGGAGCCTCGGCAGACTCTGTCCGTAAGGGCCCTTCTCCCCCCACTGCAGGCACACAGCAATGCCAAGGTCAACGGCGACGAAAACCATCCCCAGGTTTGGAAGGAGAGAGGACCCAGCTCCCAAGAGAGGAACAGGAAACGAGGGTGCACCGGGGCCAGGGCCCCGAGACCCGGAGTCCTCAGCCCGGGCCCAGGGCCCAGGGCCGGGCAGCTCTGCCCACCGGGCTGCGGGTAGAGGGGAGCTGGGCAGAGTCTCCCCTGAGAACCTGGACCCTACGCCGGGCCCTGCAGCCGTGGCCTCGGGACTCAGTGCCCGAGCAGGTCGGGAACCCTGAACCTAGAAATCAAAGTGGAACCGAGTCCTGAGCGCAGGGCCCCAGCGAAGCCAAGACCAAGCATGTTCATGGGAAAGAGCCACAGCCCAGAGCGCGCACGGAATGCCAGAGGGAGGGTGACGGGCAGGGAGGAGGGAACCTCTGGAGCCGTTCACAACGGAAGCAGGACCCACTGGGCCAGAACCAGCCGACAGGACGTAACAGGGAAGGGTGCCGAGCATCTGTAACATAAAACAACAGGCACGTCTCTCAGAAAGCAGAACGTCAAGTGAAGGGGAAACTACAGTAAAAGACAGGACCCTGGAAAGAGAGGAAGGCATTAAAAAGAATGAAAAGAATGTTCTAGAGCTAAAAAGCGCGGATCAGACACAGCCGACGGGAGAACTCCTGAGTGGGTGACAGGCCTGACCCGCATACAGCCCCGGAAGAGCAGAGGGGGCAGGCACAGACGACAGAGTCCGGTCGCCCGGACCGCGCGTGGCTTCCTGCAGGGGGAGGGAGAAAGGGCAGGAGGAGCCATCCACACGGGCGTCCGGGAGCCCGTTCCAGAGACACAGGCGTCATCGAGTGGAAAAGCAGGCTGAGTCCCAAGCAGGGCGAGCGAGGACAGGCCCGCTCCGAGATCCCTGGCAGCAAAGCAGCACCGAGCGCAGAGCAGAAACGACCCGAGAGGAGAGGACCCCGGGCCGAGAGAGAGCTCTTCCCTGCACCAGAACCAGCCAGGCGGCAGAGAGCTTCGGACTGCCGAGCGCGACACGTGTCACTGTGATTTTTCGCACAGCCGAGGACCCTTCAGGAAAAAGGGCTCTTTTGGGACAGTGATCTGCAGGCGTCCAGAAAGGCTCGGCACCTGACCTGCCATCAGAGGCCGCCCAAGCCCCTGGTCCCAGGGTGGTTCCCCTCTGTGCCGACAAGGTTGGGAAAGCATCGCAATCTGCACGTGGCCGTGTGCCCAGGCCGACTCCATGGAGCCGGTGCCGGGAGACCTGCCGTCCCAATGAGGGCGTTGACGGGAAAAACAGGCCAGCAGGGAACCTGGCGGGCCCACATGTGCCGAGTACGTCCGTGAGAGGGTCGAAGTGCTTTCCTCGCGAGGGCAGAAAATCGGGGTGCGAGCGGTGGAGGCACCAGGCAGACACAAAGCTGGATTTAAAATGTGTGGTTCTCCGCCCTGGCTGGTGTAGCTCAGGGGACTGAGCGCGGGCTGGGAACCAGAGGGTCCCAGTTCGATTCCCAGTCAGGGCACATGCCTGGGTTGCAGGCCGGGTCCCCAGTGAGGGCCGTGTGAGAGGCAACCATACATTGCTGTTTCTCTCCCTCTCTGTCTCCTCCCTTCCCCTCTCTCTAAAAAAAATACATAAATAAATAAAATCTTTAAAATGTGTGGTTCTGAGTGACAAGAACCAAAGTCAGAAGAAGAAGAGAGCAGAGGCAGAGGCCGGGCCCGGTGGCTCCGCTGGCTGGAGCTCTATCTCGGGCCCCAAAAGGCTGCAAGTTCGAGTCTGGCACACGACCTACCTAGGTTGCCGGTTCAATCCCAGGTCAGGGTGTGTACGGGAGGCAACTGATCGATGTTCCCCTCTCAGATCAATAAATATATCCTCAGGTGAGGATTTAAAAAAGAGACCTTTTTTTGACAAAAACTGAGAATGCTTACCACTCGGAAACCATGACTGAAGTGACAACTCAAGCATCTCTCCAGAGAGAAGCCGCGTCACGGTGAGAGAGTGGGAACCTAGGAGCAGGGACGCAGGTGCAGGCAGGTGCCGAGCCCCTCGGGCCACGTGCGCCCTGGGTGACACAGTGTCCCCCGCCGCGTGTGTCTCGGTGTCGCTGTCGAACCCCTCATTGGCACCCCCGTCAGAAGTGTGTGATGCTAACGAGGAACAGCGTCTCTGCACTCAGACCGGGAGGGAGCCGCCGGCCACACTCAGTACACTCCGGAGGGGTCACGCAGGACTCACAGCCAGCGTGTCTGGGGGCTGCTCTCCTCAGCAGACCGCGGCTTCTCCTCCGCTCGGGCGCCTGTGCCCGGGCTCCACCACCCTCCACGACAGAGAAATGGGGACTCAGAATAAGAGTCCCCCCAAGCTCCTCCTTGTAAAGAGGGCGCGGCCACTGAACGGCCGGCCTGAGTGACCCTTCACAAACCCTGCCGACGCAGCTGCATCGCACTTTCACACACGAGACGACCCAGAACACGACCGGCAGCGGCCGACACACGGTGCTGCACCCCACGCCGACACCGCGCTCGCACGCTGGGGGCCCTTCTCAGAAATCGGCTGCCCCAAAGCAACTGTTTTTGAGAACTAATCAGCAAAAGGTGGCTTATCCTTTGCTGCACTCAGAAATTAGTTCCGACTAACCGGCTCTTGGGAGAGGATGCCCCGCTTTACGCAAACGTTTCTGCAAAGGCGGAAGTATTCATGCGAACGTCACGTCTGCCATTCGAAGGCACACAGCCCCCGCCGGCACGGCCCACGCCACCGCCCTGCGGTCTGTGCGGAGCGGCCGCAGCGGCTCCAGGGCAGAGCAGCCGCTCTGGAAGTGCCCTGGGGGAAGGGAAGCGAGCTGGGCGCCTGGGGGGCGAGACGGGATGATCCAGGTGTGACAGCCGCATGCACTCCCTGGACAGGCTTGGCTAGTGTGGGGGACTTCCCTTTTAGTCACTTTGACGAAGGAGAAAACTCGGGTTGCTTTTCATATGTTCCCTTGCTGGAAAAACAGACACCAGGCTGCCTGACAGGGCTGACCAGACCAGGGTGGACCCACACAGCCCCCCTTGCAGCCAGGCCAGGGCGGCGGCCCGGGGGCCCCTCACCAACACTGCCGCCGCCCGAGATCACTGCACTGGTGCGCGTCTGCCTCGGACGGCGACAGGGAGCTCCTGAGGGGGGCGACGACGCGACGGGTGGTTTTGCTGCGACGGCCCTGAGACGAGCCCCGTTCAGGAGCGGCAGAGACCACACGGATGGGTGGTGGATGGAGGCGCCGTCCCACAGATGAGACGGGCCGTCTGAAAACTCAACCTGCAGTTCCTTCAGACCAAGTGAGTTCCACTTCCGGATCTCTGCCCCGCAAAGAGCGCCGGGACACGGTCTGACCCCCGTTCGTGTGGGATGCAGGCATGTTTCCCGCCGGGGCCTCAAACGGAGCACCCTCACGGAGTGGGCTACGGAGGGGGGGACTCGGACACTTCCAGACGGCCTCACAGCAGGCTGCCGTTGAAACTCCAAGTACCCCTTCGAACAAATGACTCTGTGTAGGTAACAGACTAACCCTTTAACGACGCCCTTCAGTTCAGTCATTGCTTTCGCTTCAGAGCGACGAGTTCGCCCAGACACACTGCCTGGTCCACAGAGAGATGCGGGCTCCTTTGGAGACCGCGTGACGGTGGCACTGGGCGGACACACCGACCGCTTCAAGGCGCAGTTGCAGGCGAGCTGGGTCCTCCAACCTCCTGTCGCGACAGAGAACGACCTGGAAGCTCCGGTGTGCAGAGAGGAAAGAGGCCTCAAAGCTCACAGTCAGGCTCTACTTCACGGGTTTAGAAATGAATAGGAAACTCAAAAAGTTCAAAATCAGTAGCAGCGAGGAGCGAGGATTACTGGAGCAGAGCAGACATGCACGGAGGGCCCGGCCGAGAGCCGCTTCCGTCAGCGGACAGACGGCGCGGGCAGCCGGGGGGTGGACAGAGCGAGAAGGCTGGCTGTGGCACGGGGACGGCGGGGGCCTCTGTGCAGGAGCGTGACCTCCCAGGCCACACGCCGGCTTCCCAGCAGGCTCCCGAGCTGTCGGTGGTGCCATGCAGCCCCGTTTCTGCCCCACAGAACGGGCTGCGCAGCCTGAGCTGAGGCCGAGCCAGTCACTGAAGACAAGCCAGGGAGCGGGGTCTCTGAGTGTCCGGGCGTGGACTGGGCTCCCGAGCGGCAGCCAGGGCTGCCTGCACGCAACACACGTGGTGCGGTCACCGCGCGCACCGGCCGGCACGGCTCCCCGGCATCTGCAGGGCCAGACACCGGGGCCCAAGTGGCAGAAGCGGCTCCTCCAGTTGCCCTACCCGTGTGCCCGCCCCTGGGGCCCCGCCCCGCGGAGGAGACAGGAAAACGGCATGTGCCACGCTGAGGGCTCTGTCATTCCCAGGACGCGACGGCAGCCCGCAGCCCTGGAGGTGGCCCAGGCGCCCTCCCTGGTGGGGACCACAGAGAAGGCCCCACTCCCTGGGGACGGCGGGGCTGCTCAGCCGTCGGCGAAAGGCCCGTCCGTGCCCGGACCTGAGCACATGGCCCACGAGCTGGAGCTCGCAGTCAGCACTACGTTCTCGCGGGGACAGCCGTCCCTGCTGGACGGGGGCTGTGTCTGCGAAGTGGACCGCCGTGCCGCCGGCCTCACAAAGGTGACCGGGAACACGCCGTGCCCGCTGGAGGCCAGTTCCGACCACACAGAGTCTGTTCGGAGGCTCGGCCCCTCTCAGGCACACACACACTCAGACCCCAGAGCGCGCCAGAGACGAGGACGGGGCTGGGACGTGGGAGGGAGCAGGGCAGGTCTCAGCATGCACGTGGGCAGGAGGGCCCGAGCCCCGGACCCCCGCCTGGACCCCCGTTTCCACAGCTGAGAGGACAGCATGGCGCAGCAAGGCCCCGGGATGACCCTGAGCCTGGGCACAGCTCTTGGTGACCGAGAAGTCCCTGCAGGGCCCGACTTCACACACCTGGGGACACCCATGGCCCCATGATGCAATGCTTTCCAACTGTGACCCACACCTGCCAGCTGGTAGTGCTGACGTTGCCGCAGCTCCCACAGGACCAGGATGGGCAGGCCCATGGGGACCTCTGGTCCCTTTCCGCCTGAAGAGCACGAGGAAACAAGGCCAAGTATGGACGTCTCTGTCCTCCCTGCCTGAGCGCCAGAGCCCCCGGGGCCACCCCCCGCCCTGCCCCACAGACAGGCAGCTTCCCCACACGCAGGCGGCACATGGGGGAGTCCAAGAAGGGCCACGTGTACAGGGGCCAAGTCTGAGTTCCCGCGAGGGCCACGTAGGGACAGTGCCCTCTGTGAAGTCCACCGCCCGGGGACAGCGCCTTCACCTTGGAGGCTTCCAACACAGAGGCAAGTTCACAAGGACGGGGCAATGCTCTGGGGTGCAGGGCGCCTGCAGCCCCCATGGCCGCCAGGGGCGCACCTGCAGGGGCTGCTGCCCAGCGCACCAGCAGGCTTCCAGACAGCACTTCACCGTGAAGCACTTCCTGCCCGGGGTCTCCTCAGGGAACCTAAGTTTCCAAGATGTGGGAGAGAATTTTCATGGAATCACTGCACAAACACTGGCTTAGTGACCCTCCTTGGAACCAGAACAGCAACTTGGTTCTCTGCGTAATCATGAATGGAAAAGCTGCTTTCCTCGCGACTGTCAAGACAACGAGAAGGACGGGAGAGAGGGATGCCCTGCGAAGGCAGAGCGCCTGCCAGGCCGAGGCAATGCTGCCCTCGCATGAGGTCCGCCGCCGCCCTGCAGCGCCCCGACTCTGAGCGCGCGAGGCCCCGCGCCCCGCGCCAGCACTGCAGCACCAGCAGAGGTGCGCCCAGGCCCAGGCGGCAGCCACACAAGAGTGGGGGGGGTGGCTCTGAGGCCCAGCCAGCCTGCTTCCAGAACCCTCTGCATTTCCTCCAGGGGCCGGTGCCCTGGGCGAGCAGGATGAGGATCCGGTGAGGGAGGGCACCCTATCACTGGAAGGTCTGTGAACACCTAAGGTGCTCTGGAAGCCTCTGGGCCCCACAAAGGCCCCACACGAGCCCGCGAGACTGAGGCCGAGACAACGAAGCCCCGCCTGCGGACGGGCCCCGTGCCTGTCACACAGCCGCCGTCCCCGCTGCACACCCACAACCAGCAGCTCAACACGCCTTCCGTCTCTGCCACGTCGGGGCTCCAGACGGCAGAGCTGCTCCGACCGCACAGGGACCACCAAGAGGCTGTCCTGAGGCCCGGCCCTCCCGCGGACAAAGCCTGCCCCTTGGACACGGGTCAGGGCACCCAGGAGTGCCCGGGCAGGGCAACTCTTGGCACCCACATCCAAGGGGCACCGTTGAGTCTGGGGGTGTCTGCACACAGCATGGCTGGAGGACAGGGAGCCCGTGAAGGGAAGCAGCCCACAGACGTATGTTCTAGAAGGGCCCGGGAAAGGAGAAAGTCGACTGCACCTGGAAGGATTCTCCAGAGACAGAGGGATGGTGGAGGGCAGGGCGCGGCCAGTCAGAGCTGGCCCGAGTCACCCGGTGCTCAGCCACTGTGGCTGCCCAGGGCCCCGAGGAGGGGCTGTGCCCAGCCCGGAAGGGGGAGGAGTGGCTCACTCCCCAATGTGAACAGGGCCACTCTCAGGAGTCAGCTTGGCCTCGCCAAAGGACCCCATGGGGTCCCACGTTTCCGGAAGCCCACCCCAGGAGCCTCCTGAGACCCTGGCTGGACTGGAAGAAGAACTTAGGAAGCCCAGCAGCTGTCCGCCCCTCGTCTCCATCGATGCGGCCTCCGTGGGAGCCGTGCTGACAGCTGGCTCAGGCGTCCCCACAGGCAGTTCACGTTCCTGGGTGCGCGGCAAGCGCGCGTGGGTAGGCGCAGGTGTTGCTGGGCCAGTTTTTACTGGACTGGTCAGAAAGTGCGTTTGGTTTTCTCCCGCACGCCAGCTCTGGCGGCGCTCAGCCGTCTGTGGCTTCGTTCGGACGGTGCTGTCAGACTGTGACAGCTGTCGCGTCAGTGTGCGCTCAAAGACGTCGGAACTGGTGAGTTTTGTGTGTGGCCATTTTAACACTGGAGATGGGAGAAACTGAGCGGCATTTTCAGCCTACTATGCTTTATTACTTCAAGAAAGGTAAAAACACAACTGAAGCACAAAGAAAGGTCAGTGCCGTGTACGGAGAAGGGTGTTTCTCACCAGACGACGCTCCACGGCCAGGCAGACCGGCTGACACTGAGAGCGGTCAAACGGGGCAGGAACTGAGAACGGCCGACGCCGCACCACGCGGAGGAGAGCCCACACACTCAGAACAGCCAAGTCAACAGTTACTGGTAGAAATAAAAATGTCTCTTTTTTTGTTTGTTTTACAGAAAAAATGAAGCGCAATTTCTGGCCAATCTAATCAATGCCTGTTGAGAATGGGCAAATGCAAGACCCTGGGGAAAGTGGCCCAGGTGGTGCCCTGGTGCCCCGGAAAGGGGGACCCGGTCGCCCGGGGCGCACGCAGCCTCAGGACGCCTCGCCTTCCCGCCCCCTCTGGCAGGACGCTGGGGGCGCTCCGTGCTCCGTGCGGCACAGCTGCCTTCGCACGCTCCAGGCTCAGAGAACACCATGGCTGGGCTTTCCTCTCCCGCCGCACAGCAGACCACAGGGCGGGCAGGGGCCCACTGGAGCGGAGGACCGAAGTGACCCTGAGCCCGGCCACCAGGCCCAGCAGACAGGTGACAAGTGACCATTCCCACACAGGTGCACTGACCCCAGGGTCAGCACGTCTCTCGGAGAAAAATCACAGCCTCTAATAACGCTCCAGAGGGTTCATAAAACAAGCCACGAAAGGCTTCTTTTCCGAACTTGTGATTTCTCAGTAAATACAGCAACAGACCTTTCTTATCAGGAAATCACTCTGAGACCATCAGTGGGTGTGGTCTCAAAAAATTCAGTCCTCCCAAGAAGGCAGGGGCTCACACTCACACTCAGGCCTCCTGAGAACAAAGAAAAACCCACTGTCAGCCGCCTCGGGTCCAACCACTGGCTCTCTCACTCTCGCTGGCCTGGTGGGGCACCACGACCCCCTCCAGGTCGGAGGTGAACCCACGTGCGGAAGCTGATCAAGTCTGAAATGCCTTCAGACTTCCCCAGGCAGGGGCACCAGGGCCACATCCCAGCCTGGCTACCACCCCAGGTTCCACAAAGTCAGCAAAGACTTCCTGAATCCCTCGGGACACCGTGAAGGCAGCAAGAGCCTGCAACGCTCACAGAAGGGCTCCCCGCACTGCAGCAGCCCGAGACAGTCGTACATTCCAGAAACCAGCCACAAGCCAGAGCTGGCAAACCACAGCTCAGGAGCACTTCCTCAGAGGGGCGCCGGGGGGCTGGCGGCGGCGGGGCAGGCCCCCAGGCCTCTTGCACAAAAAGGCCTGCGCCCCAGTAGGGCCCACAACAGAGCGACGGGGAAGGAGAGCTCGGGACGAGCCAGCCAGCAGGCCCTCCCCACAGGAGGACCAGAGGCTGCTGGAGGGCAGCGGGCCAGTTTCCAACAGGAAGTCTCCTGATGCTCATCTCGTGGTCTTTTAAATGCCATCTCACCTAAGAATGAAGACATTTCCCTAGAAAGACAAAGAGCGCCAAGCAGTTTTCAAAGAACTACACATCACCTGTAAGCAAGCTAGCCTCGAATTCCATGCACAATATCAGAATTTTCTCTTATCCACGTTAAGTCTAACATTTATCAAAACCAGAAAACATCTGCTCCGCTGCCATTTTTCACTTTGTCTAATTCTTCCTTCTGCTAGGCTCCTTCTTACAAAGCATGGACATGAGCCGGACTCAGAGACGGACAGCGCTGGCGGCCCTGGGCCAGGAGGGTGGCCCCAGGCCGGGACAGTGGCCGGGGTGGGCCAGGCTGCTGACAGCCCACTCCAGGCCCGCGCCTCTCCTGGCGACAGGCGAGGGTGCCCAAGCGGAGAGAACGGCCCACCTCCGCGCCTCAGAGAGAAAGCACGCCAAGAGGCCACAGGGACTGGAGGAAGGGTCAGGGCTTCCCAGGTGGAGCGTGACTGTGAAAAGACGCTGAGTCAGTCCGTCCCAGTCAAGGAGAAAGACGCTCGTCATGTCACTGGCAAGTCTCCCCCTCCCAGTCCCCATCGTGAACAGGGTCGCACGTGCTGCACTTGCACTGGCTGTCCCTCGGCTCCTCCACAGACACAAGCACGGTCCCTCCCAGAACTGCCTGGGGACCGGGCCCCTCCCTCGTTAAGGGGCGCCCAGAGGCCACGGGAAGGCGCGCGGGTCCCAGTGGTGCGAGTCTCAGCCTCCGGGACTGATGCCCTTTGCGAGCTCTGCCAACACCCCATCTGCGCAGCGGCCCAGCTCCTGCGCTGGGGGTTTCACAGCAAGATGACTCAAAACAACGCCAACGTACAGCAGGCGCGTCAGCAATGCACCCGTAACGAAGGGCGGTCACGAGGCCACAGGACGGGGCCAGGCCCTGCATCCTGTCGCCACGATTCACCGCCCATCAGAACCCGCTGAGGCCTCCCAGGCACCCGTTCCACAAACAAGCCGTGGCTGTGCCTTCGATGGCTCCTCGCACGACACAAACAGGGAACCCCGGGACAGAGCCAGCGCCTTACAGGCGGCTGTGAGGTCACAGAGCCCCACCCTGCAGCCCTTCTGGGACCTGGCCACTCCCAGGGCAGGGACGGGAAGCTGGCCCTGAAGGCAGAGCCAGGGGCTGTGGAGGAGCTGCTGTGCGCCACGCGCTGCCTGGCCCCACAATTCCCAGGAAACAGCAAGATGACCGACCACACAGCAGAAGCCGCGGCGCCAATGTGACTTGAAAGGACAGAGAGGGGAGTTCTCGTCAGGCAGAAGGGACAGACCGGCCGTCACAGCAGGGCCCTTACGAGCCGTCCCCGACGTGCTCCACTGGAGGGGAGAAAAGCCGACCGGCAACGCGCAAAACTCAGGAGCCACAGCAGTGAAACAGAGCACGTGCGGTGATGAAGGGAAGGAGACTTCAGAACGAGAACCGGGAACCTCGCACTGCGGCGGGGCCGAGACGCCCAGCGCTCACTCCCCAGTCAGGGGTGCGCTGGCACTTTCACGTCTCCTGGGAACTGAGCCACTGCGCCCTGTCCCCCGAAACAAGCTCCACTTTCACTCAACGTTCCCACACGGTGACTCAGTCGGCAAACAGGAAAGACCGTGTCGGTCAATCGCGGAACCAGCCGCTTGCTGGGAAGGAGACCACCGGTGGAGGCTGCGGGGGCGTGGGCGCCCTGGGAGCGGCACATGGAGACCAGCACATGGCACACAGACCCGGGAGAAAGCAAACACGGCACACCACACACTGGCGGCGGCAAGGACCAGCCCAGCGACCCTTCCTCACTGGGAAAGACAGTGACTCGGTTGACAGTAAACACGGCCTGACGGGGAAGACAGTTCAGAAAGTACTTGCAAATCAAAGGAAGCAAATGGTGCGTGAAGGAAACAAAAGATGTGGAATTAAAAACTGTACAAAGGCTGGTGTTCAGTTTTTAAATGGCCTAAGACAGCAGCAGCCTAGTCTGAAGTTTCCAAATTGCACAAGCTTCAACGTCATCACTTCTCCAGCTGCCAGGACACTCGCCCTGACGGTCGGGAGCCCAGGTGGCTCTGGGTGACGGCTAGCAGGCCACTCTCACAGCCGCAGCTCGTCCTCCAGGCCCTCAGGAGGCGCTGCCGTCATTTTGCTGGACAGACACAAAGCCCAAAGCGCACATGGCCAGCCTGGTGCTGCGGGGGGACTGGCCGCAGCCACGCCCTGGCTGGGTGTCTGCGGCTGGAGCAGAAGATGCCACCTGGTCTCAAAGGCCTCATCTTTGTCCACATTTTTAAGAGTCTGAAGTCTCCTATCACACCAAGCAGGAAGCCGCCTCCGGGTAGGGCTGAACAAAGGCTGCAGGGTCACCCTGTCCTGGCGTTTGCGGGCTGTCTGCGGGCGCTGGCGGCTCTGGAAGGCCACACCCTGAGCCCACTCAGAGACTCTGGGGGGCTCCAGCACTGAAGATGCCCCCTCCCTGGGGCTGGCCCCCACTGCCTGTTTCTGGTCTCTGCAGAAGCAAGTGAGAGCCAGGGTGACTCCAGGCCAGGGTCCTGCCTCGTCTCCCAGGTCCAGGTGCGGGGCCCACAAAGAGATGACATCACTGGGAAGGGCGGAGGCTGGGAGGCTGGCAATGTCCACCTAAGATGCTGCCATCACGGCTATGATTAGCCAGGCAGCTAGGCTATCAGCTACGACTTAAACTACCACCACAATGAAAGCTACCTTTACAATAAAAGCAAACACTAAACTTGCCTACTTCCAACAAAACAAAAGCTGAGCTGACGATGCCACAGGCATCAAGGGCCCTCCTCAGGGTCACCGCACAGCGCTGTCCCGGCTCACACAGGGAGCACCATGGCGCGGGAAAGGCCCGCCGGCCCCAGGGCATGTCAGGACCAACCCGAGTCCCTCAGCTGCCCCAGGTGGGCGGCAGTGGAATCCCTTTACGATTAGTTTTGCTCACAAGGATCCCTTTCAAAGAGCCGCGTTCTAAAATGCTTCTGAGGACGGGAAGGAGCCAGCAGTGGGCCTGTACTGCCCACAGCGGCCCGCGGCCCTGGCCCAGGCCAGCGTGGAGGAAGCCGGCAGACAGAGAGGGACAGAAAGACAGGGACACAGAGAGGGAGCAAGCCCCATCCAGACCATGGAGGTCTCGGGACGGGCAAACGGGGCAGAGGCCTGGCCTGAAGCCGCCAAGCCCGCAGCTCAGACCACTGGGACAAGCAGCCGACCCTCTGAGGCTGTCCCTGGCGAGCGTCCCCGCCCTGGTCACCCGGCTGCCAACAGAACCTCGCTCCCTGCCTCCTGCTCCATATGTGGTCTGACTGACGCACACGGGGAAGTGATCCGTGGGCCGGGCCAGGCCGGGCCGCGCGTCCCGCCCGCCTTCCTGCCGCCAGGCCAAGCTCCGGACTGCTGGGTCATGGCAGGCAGCGCCCGGCCGGCGCGTGCGAGCTTCCCACGCACGTGTACCTACCGGCTGCGGAAAAGGCGGCGATGGCAGGACTGAACCATCGAGCGACGCAGGGACACCACCCCTGCCCACAGAAGTGGGCGCCGGCACTAAAACCCGCCAGTGTACCCAAGCACTGCACCCGCAGCAGTGACGACAGCAGCGGCCGTTCCACGTTTAAGTACTGTGCGCGCTGTGCGTGCTATACGTGCGCCTGCGCGGCCGGTGCGTGCGTGCAAGCGCATGCGCACGTGTCGTGCCTGTGCCGCTGAGCCGTGGGTGCCCCTGTAGGCCAGCTCCGGTCTCAGACCCTGGTCCCGTGTACCAGCCCCTGGGGGGCCACGCTCACCTGGGATGGCGAGGAAAGCTGGGATCCCTGCCTTTGGGCGCTCACAGGGCGGGGGCGGAGGGGACAAGCATGGGCCCCAGGAATCCCCCACTAAGCGGCAGGAGAGACACAGCCCCCTGGCCACCATCACCTGCCTCAGTCAGAAAAGCGTCCCAGGGCAAGTGAGGCCTTGGAGGAGCGGATGGAGTGTCCTGTGCAAGGCGTGGGGCGGGGTGGGGCGGGACAGTGCGGGAGGCCCTGCTGAACCACGGACTGGCAGGGCCCTGGAAGCGCCCAGCCTGGTGCTGGGAAGATCATTCTGAGACCAGAGCCGGCAGACCAGTCAGGACGGTTTTCGAGCTTCCCTGGGAGTGGGCGCCATGATTCCTTCCAGTTTCCCACCGTGTTAGGCCTAGCAGAAGGCCCAAGGGTGAGGACCCAAGGGTGAGGGCCCGGGGCGGGGGAGGTGCACAGGGCAGCAGGGCCCCACCCCCAAGAGGCACACGCTGCTTGGGTAGAAAAGAGCACACACACACACGGAGGGTCTCGGCAAAGTTGACACAAACACCACAGGGGTGCTCTCCCTCCGATCCCAGCACAGGTGCCCTGGGCTGCACCAGATCGCGCTGAGGGCATCACTGGGGCCGCTGAGGCAGAGGAGCAGACCTGACCACTCAGCTCCGCACAGAGGGGTGTCCCCGCCGCCCCTCGAACAGAAAGCCGTGCTGCCCTCCCCAGCCACTCTGCCCGGACACAGAGGGTCCCCAGGGGTGCTGGCCTGAAGGAGCTCCAGGTTCTCAGGGCCAGAGGACAACCTTCACACCAAGTCCCCGCCGGCCAAGGCCGCTTGGTGACTGGGGTTTCTGAGAAGTCAGTGTGTGCTCACCACGACTGCAGAACATTCTGTCATCACACCCTCCCCAGGGGAGGGGCTGGCAGCTCGCGTCATTCTCGGAGCCCTCCCCGGCCCCGCAGGTATTCCTGCAAGGCTGCCGCCAGAAGCCTTTACGCTGCTTTTAAAAATACTTTACAGTCTAATTTGCAAAGAGAAAAAATTTACATATGGAGACATATCTCCCACCATGTACCAGAGTTGGCTGTGGAGGGCTTGGCTTGCTTTAGTATACCCTGTAAGCAGCTTCTCAACCCCGCCTATAAAGTCACCTCCCTGCCCGTAACCTCCACCTCTTCAAACGGGAGGCTGACGCAGGAGTGACCGCACAGAGGTCTGGCCACACATCCCCAGCAGGGAAAGGGGTGGGGTGCGGGGTGACTGCTCAGCAGCAGTGGCCCTCCCGGGGTGTCAGAACAATGACCCCAGAGCACTTTCAAATTCAAGAATCATAATAGCCTTCACTTGCAAAAACAAAGCGGTGATTTGCAGTCCTCAGGCGAGGCCTGAGATGTGCGCCTGCAGAGGAGACTGCTGCGTGCTGCACACAGTGACTCAGTGAATGAACTATTAAATGAATCAATGAACGAACTGTCTACCTTGCACGAGCTACAAGCCTGCACCCACCCCCTTAGCCTTCTCATAAATGCACGCAGTGGGCCCGTCACACCCGCCCAGCAGATGAGAAAGAGCGAGGCACAGACACGCTGAGCAGTGTTCCCATGGTCTCGGCAACAAAGCTGGATGCAGACCGGCCGTGCTGACGCCAAAGTCACAACGCCTTCACCGTCCCAGCGAAAACCGGCGTCCTGGCTCCCAGAAGGAGCATGGAGGGAGGGGCATGCTCCAGTGTCCCTGGTGAGACACTCACTGTGCCTCCTGCCAGGAGATGACAGCGCGGCCCCATGAGCCTTGCCAGCTGGGCGCAGGGAAGAAACAGGAAGGCGATCCCTGCCTCCCCAGAAGGCACACAGTGGCGGCGGGGGCAGCAAAGCCAGGCCGCAGGACTAACCAGAGGTATTCCTTCTGGGAAAAAGAACAAACGCGAAGCCCTCCCACTGGGCTCCTCCAGCTGTTTACAAACATTCTCAGTGAGGCTCTGCAGGACTGTGGCCCTCCGGAAGTGTCCCTCCCCACATTCCAACCGGCACCACAGTCTGTGGACACTGTGCAGCCCACCTCAGGAGGCTACATGAGCAGGACCCCGGAGCCCCTCTCCAAAGCACACTTGCGCCCATAAACCTGGGACCCAGGCCTGTTGGCTGAGGAGCTGGTCTGTGTTGACAAAAGTTCCTCCTGTCCCCGAGCCGCACACAGGCTTTTTGTCAACCACGGAAAACACGCTGGTCAAAAAAACAGAAAAACGCCCTCTGGAAATTCACACAGTGCCCACGACACGGGGACAGAGTGAGAAGCCAGCGTGCCGCCCCTGGAGAAAGCGGGCCACAGCCCCTCAGGCACGCTTGCCCTGAACTCCTCTGTGTGAAGTCCCCAAGGTGGACGAAGACAGAGCCGTTTCAGAGCTCAGTCGGAGGCGGGCCTGTGAAGGAGCGAGCTGGACAGGGAGGCACAGCTGAGCACGAGCACGCAGAGGGGAGGGCCACGCAGACGGGCAGGAGGAGCACAGGAAAGGAGGCTTCCCAGCACCGGTGAGAGGTGCAGATTCACAGGCACCAGCAGAAAACGCGTGTCCAGAGACAACAGCGCGTCCATCCCTCAGTGCAGCTGCACAGAACTGGGCCGACGAACGGGAGGTCCGCAGTCAGGACAGGCCGGCACAGGGGGGGCGGCCGCTGTGCTGGCCTCGCCCTCCCCACGAACGCAGGAGCCGCTGCAGGAAGAACACCCTCCCTGTCGTGGCAGAAAAACAGGAAGATCGTCTGAGATTGTGTGAAATGGCCCTTCAAGAATGAGGGGAGATGGAGGCGTTTTAGGCCAACAGAACCAGCTGGAGCTGCGACGGGCCCGGGGACACCACAGCTGAGGGATGGGCGCCAGGGAAGGGCGGGCGGGAGGGGCACGGGGTGCTGGGGACCAGGCGCAGCGGGAGAGCTGGGTGTCTGCTGACGCCGGATGTTAGGACGGTGCGCTTGTCACAGTTCACGAACCAACAGGGACACGTTCACACGAGCTCCAGTCCACGCTCTGGTCAGAACAGCTTCCTGAGCTTCCCTCGGCGTGTCCCAGAACCCCACCCGGACCCCGCGCGGCATTTCATGGACACCTGTCCTTCGGCTCCTCTGGCTGCAGTTGTCAGGTACTGTGTGGGGAGTCCCTCAGCTGGGATTTGTCTGATGTTTTTTCCCTCATGATTAGACTCTGGTTGTGTTTTTAGAAAGAAGACCCAGAGGTAAAAGGCCCTTCTCCTTGCGCCATACCAAAGGCATGCACCCATCAACATGCCTCAAAAGCCAGAACGAAAATAAAAACACCAAGTGTCAACACCTGGTGGGCACACACCAGCCTGGGCTTCAAGGAAATGTGCACTGATCACAGCAGAGAGACTGAGAACGACGCCGATGCCACCTCAGAAGTTAGAAAAAGACACAAGAGGATGCGCAAAACAATGGGGGAGCGGAAATTTACAAACTAGAAAGCAAACTGACAAAGAAGAGAATCAATAAAGTCAAAAGTTGGTTCTTAAAAATTTTACTAAGTATCAAAGGAAGGATGTTTGCAATGAGAAAAGGTACAAACTCCAAATCCAGAAGAGATTTCAAAGGATAAAAAAATATCATGAACAATTCAGCTATAAAAATAAAGATTTAGCTGAAATGAACAAATACCCGAAAAATCATCTTAAATTAACACTACCAGAATTAGAAACTCACACTACTAGTTCCTATCAAAGATATTAACCAGTAGTTAAGAATCAACCCACCAAGAAAATTTGAACCCCAGATAGTTTTAGAAACAAACTATTCCAAACTTTCAAGGAATAGCTTGTCCTAAATATACACAAACTCTTACGGAACATAAAAAATGCATTAAACAACAGAAAATTACAGGCCTCTCAAACCCAAGAACTGAAGGGAGAAGCAGCGTGCGCACCACGCCAAACCTAACCCAGCCACGCGCAGAACCGGTGCAGACTGCCAGCAGGACGGCGGGTCTGCGCGGGCACCTGGGGGCGCTGGGCAGGAGACACCCCCCCCCCCCAGTGCGCGGAGTCAGCAAGGAGACGCAGCAGAAGCGTCTGCCTGCTTAAACGCATTCGCTGGGAACCAGACCCGAGAGGGGAACCGACAAAACACGCGGTCTCAGCAGGGAGAGGCCAGGGCCCCGCTTCACAGCCCCAACGACAGAAGGAGCCCGGCACCCACGCGGCGCTGACCCGGGGCCCTCCGCCAGGGCAGCCCGTCACGAGAAAGGTGCGAGACTGTCATCCCTACGGTTACTGCTATTGCCTCACAATCCCGACGATCAAAAGAAAAACTTTCAGAAACGGTGAAAGATTAAGACAATGATTGGATATAAAAATAAAATACCAAGAACCCTAGAATCTACCAAAGACTACCTCTAACCCAGCGCAGCAAGTGCCAGGCCTTCCTGAGGAGACGATGAGGACGTCTGGCCCCAGGGCCCCAGGAGCTGCCTGGCGGACGGAGGGGCACGCAAGACCCCGGAGGGCCCGGTAGTGCGGGGAGCCAACCCCGCCCCGTCCACATGGTCAGTGCGACCCTCGCTTCTCTGGAGGAGTCACAGCAGGAGGAAGGACGCGGGGAGGCGGAGACAGAAAGGACCAGCGCGGGTGCCCTCCGGAGGGACCGAGGGATAGACACTGACCAACCTCACCCACGGCAACCGCCCCAGGGAAAGGGCCCGGCGCCAGGCGCTGTGCTCGTCCAGTGGGGACAGGACGTGAGGCTGACGCCGACCTTGGCACCGCGCACCTACATCCGAGACTGCACGAGCGCCAAAACTCGCCCAGCTGCAGGGGAAGGTCACCTTCCTGACCTCAAGGCACAGAGGGCTTGCTGTCACGCTTCGCAGCGAGCGCTAACTACGCTCAGACTCGGTGTGCTGTCAGAGGGACGGTCGGTCGTCGCCTGTGACCTTCCGCTGCAGTCCGCACACCTGTGCACGCGTCCCCAACCGGCAAGCGGACACAGGTGTTCTGAACGACTTGGCTTCCTTTCTTCACTCACTGAGCCCTCGCTGACTCCCCAGCACGTGCCCTATGCGGAGCAGGAGAGACCGACAAGAGGACATGTCAGACCCAAGGGCGGGGGCCGCACTTGCGGCCGCTGAGCTGCAGGCGGCCCACAGAGTAGGCCCGGTGCCACCCACGGGGCGCAGGCCGACAGGAACCGATGTGATTCCCAAGTCTCCCAGCCCGAGCGGAGAGGGCCCAGGACTCCAACCTCTGAGAAGGCCTCTCCGCCCCGACCCCGCTCAGAACGGGCACAGACCCACTCAGGCCGTCCCCCTTCAGATCACGGCAGACCGGTTCTCAGGGGCTCCCTGCCGCCTGCTGACACGGGGCTGCACGCAGCCTCTGTCCACCTCTGCACCTCAGGGAACGAGCATGAACGGGGCTCCACCAGCTTCACAGAATGTTCCCTCCTAATCCCAGTGCCCCAAAGACAAAAAAACCACGGAGCAAATGCAGCTCTGGCTGGTGTGGCTCGGTGGATTGAGTGCCAGCCTGGGAACGAGAGGGTCACCGGTTCGATTCCCAGTCAGAGCACATATGGGCCACGTGCCCTGTTGGGGACACGTGAGAGGCAACCACACATTAATGCTTCTCTCTTTCTCCCTCCTTTCTTCTCTCTCTAAAAATAAAATCTTAAAATATAGAAAAATAAAAGTTTACTAGTTATTAAAAAAAAATCAATACACATTCAGACTCCAAAACTTGGCTTTATCAAGAGAAAATCTTTTTAAAATCTCAAATGTGTCGACAACTTTTACTAAATTTAGTTATTTCTTTTCCAAATGCAAGCTTATATTTTCCATACTATCAAACTGTACTCATATGTGGTTTCTATCTTCTCGATTAATTTCTTCAGCGTAACGAGGTCGGACCGTGGGGACACGCAGCAGCAACGGGCAGCTCGCCGACACTGCCGGAGGACACACAGCTCTGAGTGACAGCGGGTGGGCAGCGGAATCAAGGACCGGGGGAGGGACGCAGGATCCAGCAGATGAACCGTCGGAGCAGCTGCAGAGGGCCATCCACACACGCGTGCGTGCGTGCGCGCGCACACCCGTGGCCACGCTGTGTCGGCATCACCAAGTGGCAGGGAGGAAGGAGGGGGGTTGGCATCATTCAGCAATCACCCAGCGTCCAGGGAGGCGGGCTGCCGTTCACACTCGGAAAGGCCCACCCAGTCGTGACTGACAGAGCAAGTGAGGCAGTGAGAAAACTGATGGCAAGAGAAGAAAGCGCCTCGCAGAGCCCCGCACCCACACCTGGTGACGTGCACAGGGCAGAGCCCCCGCACCCACACCTGGTGATGTGCACGGGGCAGAGCCCCCGCACCCACACCTGGTGACGTGCACGGGGCAGAGCCCCCGCACCCACACCTGGTGACGTGCACGGGGCAGAGCCCCCGCACCCACACCTGGTGACGTGCACGGGGCAGAGCCCCCGCACCCACACCTGGTGACGTGCACGGGGCAGAGGTGAGCCCGATTTCCGTCTATGCACCTTTAGACAGAAACCCGAGTCGCCACGGGAGGAAGTCCCACGGGACCCCCCCAGGTCCTGACAACATCGGCCGATGGTGACGCCTGGGGCCTGCTGCAGGGCTGCTACGAGAGACCCAGAATTGGCCTGCCGGCCACAGCCAAGTGCAGGGCTGGGGGCCAAGCGGTGCTGGGAAGCCACCGGCCCTGCCAGCTGTGGCGTCGGCCAGGCCCAGTGAAAACAGCCAGCATCTGTTTATGTGGCTGAAGATAGGAGCGAAGTCTGCAGCCCTTCGGGAGGGGCATCCTCGGGTGGGAGTGGGGCCGGGCCCTGGGGACACACAGTGGGGACTTCAGGACGTCATCGAGAGACTGGAGAGAGAAGTGGCTTGGGAAGCGACCAAACGGCCCTGCTCCGTCCTGAGTCTCCGTCTCTAAGGGAGTGGGGGCCCAGGGCGGCAGAGGGGCGCCCAGCGCCAGCCTGCCGCTGAGACCCCGTGACTGGAACAGCACCAAAGGACAGCCTGCAGCGAGCACGGGGACAGCCGCCTTCCCAGCTCAGACTCGTCTCCGCTTCGCGCACTGGCTGGCAGGTGGGGCACTCTGGAGACACCCGCGTGGGTGCCTTCTCTTTCCTTCTCCCGAGTCTGCACATTAAGTAGCATAAAGAAGATTTAAAACATCCACCAGAGCCTTAGAGAGAAAGGGTGTAAGCTCCCGACAGGCAGCTCTGACCGCGGGCCAGGGCCTCTCCCTGGAAGTGGCCGCTGCAAGTGCCCGGACGCAGAATCGGGGTTTCGAGGCCTCGGCCCGGCCTGGTCTGCAGCGCCCCGGGCATCGCCGGGCAGGATGGCACTCAGGACAAGCTCTGCCCGGGGGGCCCAGGGGCCTGGATGTGGATTGGTGCCACACACACAGCCCGCAGCCCTGGGAGGCTCCCGCCCCAGTGATGCCAGCGCCTCAAACTGGGTGTGCGGGGACTTGGGCTGCGGCCTTTCCCAGAACACCTGCGAAGCCTCGGCAGGACATCACGGTGCGGCCTGGCCTCGTGGTCAACACGGGGCTCTGGCTGGGCTCTTCTGTGAGGGGACGAACACAGATGCTGTCAGCACTCGTTCGCTCAAGGCATCACGCAAGCTCTGTGAGAGCCTCTTCAAGGAGAATGTCGGCGGGAGGGGGGGCGGGGGACACAACAGCAATGGCCCCGGCTAAGCCAAGGAATCTGCCGGGCGGCCCCGGTGAGGACACACAGCAGCCTCGACTGCTTGGCAGGGTCTGAAAAATACCTGGCCCCTCTCCGCCTTATTGAAAATGCGAACCCTTACCTCCAGAGGAGCAAACAGCAGCTTCTGCCTGGACACGTCTGCCAGCGTGACGGGCCGGGCGAAGCGGGAGCGCATTCCCCGCAACGGGGGCCACCGGGGATGCGTGCGGTGGGGGCAGGGAGACACTGTTCTGTTCTTTTCCTTTTTCTGGAAGAGGGGCGGGTGCAGGCGCGCTCCCAGGGCCACGGAGGCTGTGCGTGCCGTGGCTATGTGGACAGCCCCCTGCGAAAGCCAGCCCGTGTGCAGGGCCCCGCTCGGGCTCTGCTGCAGGGAAAGCGGCTTCGCCTCCAGCTACCGTCCAGACAGCGAACGGGAAACTCCGTCACAGAGAGGACTGTGTTTTAGCAAAAAGGAGCCGCACACCCCTTTAGACACGAAACAGGACCACCCAGCTGGCCTGCCTGCCCTGCCAGCTGCCCCTGCCGGCGAGCCTGCCTCTCGGGCCACCCACACCTGCGTCACCCGGACACACAGGTGAGTGTCCTCACGTCGCGGTGGGTGGCGTGCACCGGCCCCGTCTGTCCTCAGGAGGCTTCGGGGGGAAGCACTCCTATCCAGCACGTGCCGAGCACCAGTGCGGCCCTCGGTGCTGCAAGCACCGGGAGGCTTCCGGTGCCACCCCCCACACTTCAGTTAGAAGACAGAAAGCAAACTCGCTAGAAGATGTTTCTAGAAAGAGCTGGGCCATCTGTATCACTGCCCTCTCTGCCCCCTACACGGCGACCTCGGGCAGGGCTGGGCGGACACTCACGAGCTCTCCCAGGCAACGCCCAGGCTGCCGACCGCTCCGAAGTGTTCCTTGTAGTGTGGGGACGCACAATATAAAGCGTATAATGCAAAACCACCCAATCTTACAGCCTTCGAGGGGCCAGTGACGCCGAGAACGAGGCAGGACGAGAACATGGCAGACACAGGGAGGAAGCGCGGTTACAGGGTTGGGGGACAACAAGGAGGGGCTTTCCCCACCTTCCAACGCATTTATTCTTTCCAGCACCTCCTCCCATTAACGGTCCCCACCACGCTCTGCCACTGCCCTCTGGGACGACTGCCCCTCCCACGCTGGCCCCCCAGGCTGCACTTCCGTTCTTAAAGACGTGTTCTCAGCAGCACCAAGAGCAGTGACCAGGTCACTCCCAATGGGCCTCTGCAGAAGCGGCGCAGAGAGGGGTCCCCGCAGCTCCCGTGGCTGCCACCGTCCGACCCCGGAGAGGAACGTCTAGGGGACTAGGAGACACTGCCTTGTCTGTTGCAAACTCCCACTACATTTGCTTCCCCCTGGGCCCCAAGGTCCCCTTAAGTGACAGCTAGCCAAGCCTCGAGCACATGTACGCACGGACCCTCAACTGAGGGCCGAGTGTGCCAGGATCCCCGGGGCCCCCGTTTCGCAGACAGGCACAAAGCAGGAGCCCCAGCGGAGTGGCCCCAGCCGCTGTGCCCCTGCGCGCTCTGCTCACCCGGTGGGTCACCCTCAGGGTGCACGTGTGCACGCAGCCGCGTCCCCGCCATGCACACACACGCACACACACGGCACACTGGGCCATACGTGTGCATGCCTTGGGATTGATGCCACGGCGGGCAGCCCTGCCCTGGCGTTCTCTGCTGGCACGGTCACTGTCTCCTGCTGAAAGGCACGCGGGCGGGCGGAGCACCGGCCCTGAGACTCTAAAGGTCACGCCAGTTCCGCTGCCCGGGTGTCCTGCAGGGTGGCCTGTGACCAGGGTCACAGCGCTGCTGGCATTTAAGAGTTCTGTCACAGCTTTGCCAGGACTCACCGTCGGCCTGAGCACTGTTGGCTCTTTTTCCTTGAACGGTCATTAAACGGCGAACCTTAGCGCTCGTCACTGTCCGCCTGAGGACCGGACACCCGGTGCCGGACACCGGCTCCGGAGGGGAGCTTCCCCGAGGCCTGGGCGGGGCTAGAGAATGCGGGTTCCACCTGAGCCGGGGACTCTGGGCAACAGATAAATTTAGAAAACACAGGATTAATGGTTAACCTCACTCACCAGGCCTCCCTAAATCAGATGATCTTGGAACTATTTGCTTTAATTTCCCTCGACATTCAATATTTGATTATTCTTGCCAAAGAAATGAGACAGTGATCCAGATGGCTTCCCAAAGATGTCCCCTGGGGCACAGGAAGAGAGTGACAACACTTATTATTTTTTATTTTAAAAAAAGGAATTAGCTTCACACTTCTTAATCTAAGGGCTGGTGGCACCCTCACCTGGCCGGCCGCCCTCAGGTCGCACCCCGCCTCGGGCCTGCTTCAGCAGTACTGTGTGAGCCCGGCGCCCCCAGATCTCTGAAACGGGGACAAGGAGCATCGCCGCTCAGAGGACACTTCGGAGAGGAAGCCTACGTGGCCCGGAGACCTAGGTTTGCTGCGGAACTGCCGCCAGGCCCCAGGAGCGTCTCGCACAAGGCAGGGCACAGCCACGGCGGGGCTCGGCACTCATGTGAGCCGAGAAGGGCTACAGGGCGCCCCCTCTCACCGGCCTGTCCGCCGAGCGCCCCAGCCACGTCTGCCCCGGCCCCAGGTGGACAGCGCACCCGCAGAGGCCACGACCGGTGCCCCAGCCACACGGTCCAGGGGAGCAGCCGGCGCCGAGGGGCTTCCTGAGAACACAGATACTGTCCACCACGGAACCCAAACCCCAGACAGTGCCAACCTGCCTCTGGGCGCCCCGTGGCACTGCCGGGGCTACTCTGGCAACCCCCTCGACGGCAGCCTTTCGGCGGGGGCCCAGGGGCCTGGCTTGCAGACCGGGCCCAGCTGCACGCGGGCACGGGTGAGGGTCGGGGGCGGACCCGCTCACAGCGCTCAGCTGGCCCCCAGCCCACGGGGTCACTGTCACACTGAGGGCCCTTCTGAAGCAACGGTGGCTCTGCTTCCTAGAAAAAGCCACCTCTCTTTCCAGCAGCGCACACCGCCACTGGCGGGGAGCCCACAGGTCACACGCAGTCACTTCCGGCACAGGAGCAGCAGGCCAGGCCGCAGGGGCTGGAGCACGCCCAGAACGCCCAAGCCCGCACAGCCCTGGAGAGGCAGGGGCAGAGCTGTTTCCAAGTATCAGGTAATGACGACCATACACACCCTTTAAAAACGAAAAGCCAGACCTCCGCCTGGGGAACCCACCGTCTGAGGGGTCCCCAGTCACTGGGGTTCAGGCCAGTGCCCTCCCCGCTCCAGCCCAGGCCGCACAGGCCGCACTGCGTCTGCTCAGGCCACGTCCTCGGAGACACAGAGCAAGAGACACCCTTCGGAAGTCTGCTCATCGCTCTAGGACTTTGGGGAAAACTGAGACATAGTGAGCCACAGATGGTACTCCTAACAGAAAGGTAAGGGGTTCTCCCAAAGACAAGAGGCCGACCGCTCAGCTGCCGACGCAAGCGCAGGAGCGTGGCCCTGCACGGCGGCCCCACGTCATGGCCACTCCTTGTGCGTCAAGAGGGCGGCGAGGAAGCAAGACGCAGCACAGGGCCAGAGAGCTGCCCGGCAGCACAGGTCTGTCGGTCTGCTGAACCCACCACGGGTGAACGCACACACAATCTCTTCTCTCTCTCTCTCACTCGCACACGCACACACATACTCACACACACACCAACAGGTTGAAACAAACAAGCTGTGCCGAGCCCAGTAGCTCTCCTGCCTGGGCGTCTGGCTCGGGCTCAGCGGGGAACGTCTGGTGTCCTGGAAGCACGCAGACCTGGGACCTGATCCAGGCCTCACACCCATTTGGCTCGTCCGCCTGCCCTCGTGGCGGCTCCTTGGAAACTGGCAGACCCCCGGGCATCACGGGGACCACGAGAAGGGTCTTCCAGAACCTGACACAGAGTCGGGACCCAAAACACGCTTTGGGGAGCTGCTGGAGCACCTCGCATCCGTGCGTACCCACACTGAGACACCTGTGAGCACGGCTGCCCTCGCTGGCCGTCCCTTGTCACCGCTGTC
Source organism: Micronycteris hirsuta (assembly GCA_004026765.1). Classification (NCBI taxonomy): domain Eukaryota; kingdom Metazoa; phylum Chordata; class Mammalia; order Chiroptera; family Phyllostomidae; genus Micronycteris; species Micronycteris hirsuta. The sequence continues at coordinate 20,741 of PVJI01001982.1, read as the reverse complement.
TCTGGAGCAGAGCCCTCGGGACCCCCCTCCAAGGCAGCTGGCCCGTCCCCACCTCCTCAGTCTAACTCCGCTTCGCCTCAGCCCCAGGGATGGCACCACGTGCCGGCGCACGGAGCCCTGGGATCCAAGAGAACCCACGGATCCAGAACCTGCAGGGCGGACATCGCCACGCTCCCCCCGCAGGGGCCAGATGTGTCATCTTCCTCAGTCACACGGGACACGTCGGTGTCACTGCGCCTCACCGCCAAGCGCCTCCCAGACACTTAGCCGGGTCGTGCTGCGAACGGCGCGCTTTCCTCAAGGGCGTGCTCGCGGCGCCAGGGAACGCCTCCTTGGTCAAGTGTTTAAAGATTGAGAGTGAGTGGCAGCCTGCCTCCACAAACGGTCCCCAAAAGTTGGGACATCAATGATCAAAACTGTTTTCTTTGAACAGCAGAGAGGCGACTGCCAAGCCAAACCACCCCGGGGAGGGACGCGGCGCAGCAAGAGGCCAGGGCGGAGGAGCACAGCCACCCAAACGCTCCGCACCGCACGTGCCGCCGCGTCCCAGACTGGCGCTCTGAGCTCGGGCGGCTCAGGGGCCCCAGACGCAGCCACAGGAGAGCTGAGCCCCCCGGGAGCGGCTCACACGGGAGCAGCAGGGGCTTCCCAGGCCATCGCCCGACACCCACTTCCCTGCTGAGTGACGGGCGCTCAGCAGCGTGCGTGACAGCAAAGACAGCCGACTCCCTGAGCGAGAGGCCTGTCTGCACTGCCGGGCTCCCGGCCACTCTGCGGACCCTGGACCCAGGCGACTTGTCTGGACGCCCTCCTGCCCGTGTCTCGAGCCTCCCCACCACGCTCAGGCCGCCTGCTCCTGGGCGTGTCGCACAAGAGGGACACGCCAGACAAGCCAGAGCAGTGCCGGACTCAGCCAAGGGCCTGCGGGGACGCAGCTGAGGGCAGAGGGGCAGAGAGAAGAGTGGAGACCTGCTGTAGTGTACCCAAGAGCCCCCCAAACTCTGTCTGTGGGCTCACTCACCATGCCACCGAGAGTCTGCTCCCTGCGCCCCACGGGCCCGCTTGGAGCCGTCCGTGTCCCCGCGTGCCACGCACCCTCTTCCCGCGGCCACTCTCCCCTCCGTCCCAAGCAGGACTCTTGAAAGGACCAAGCCTTCTGTGCTCCACTGACCAAGTGGGGGACAGGCCCTCACCCTAGAGCCTCCTTAACGCCACACTGGAGGTAGCCACTAGCCTCACGTGGCTTCTGATGTTAATGAAAATGACATGAAATGCGAAATTCAGTTCCTCGGCCAACCAGCCTCATATGCAGGGTTCGGCAACCACAGTGGCGAGTGGGCAGCCAGAGGCCGTGTCCCCCACGGCAGGAAGCTCCAGGGAGAAGGCCAAGGAGGTCTCTTTACAAGGTGGCCTTTGTGTCCGGGGTCTTCCTCTTCCCCCGAGTGAGCCGAACGACCATTCTCAAGCCTCTGTTCTTTACACACGGGCCGAACCGGCCGAGCTGCCCTGCAGAAGGGGAAACAGCTCACCTCCGGCCCCCAGTGGCCGCGTGGAGCTGGGAAAACGCCCCGTTTCCCCTCGCCACGCTTGTGGGACTTTCCCCGGCTGCCCTTCCCTCCTCCTCCTTGTCCATGACCACACAGTACTGATGGGGGAGAAACAAAGGAGCAGGACTGGAGCCCACCACACCCGCTGCACCCCCTGGAGGCCCGCGCCCCCCCAGAAGGGCTGCAGGGACCCAAGACAAGAGCCCCTGTGCTGGGAAGGCAAGTTCTGACCCTCCTCCGGGCCCCGAACAGCGAGGCCTGGTCCTCAGTGTCCATACCCCTGCTTCGACCCCCAGCCCCAGGGGTCCTCTGGGTCCCGCCCTGTTCCCACACCTGAACGTGGACGGGCGACAGGGACGGCTTCTCCACTGTCCTCCCCACAGCCGTCCTGCTTCGCTCTCCAGAACCCCTTCTGCTGCCAGCGCGTCTTCAAACTCCCAGGCAAGCAGACCAACCGGCCGCCTCACCAGCTCAGTGACTTGCTAACCACGTGCAGAGTCGGCCCAGCCCCGCACCCCTGCTGGTCGGGGAAACAGCGCCCCTGGAAGCCCCGCGCTGCGGCAGCCGGGCCCTCGGTCCTCGCTGCTGAAAACGAGTGAGGCAGCCGCACCTGCTGGGAGGACGGCAGGACCCAGGAGCTTCTCTCGGGGACCCTGGAGCCCACTCGATGCCCAAGGCCCGTCCACAGGGTCCCCGCCAGCACGCAGCATGAGGCCTAAGCACCGTGCATCTGTCCCCAGGGGCCTCCCTGCGCCCTCCACGGTGCCTCAGCCCCTGCCGTCAATGAGCGCACTCACGATGCTGCCAGCCAAACGCAGGACCTAACCCTGTGTCCCGACCCCAGCTTCCCACGGGGGACGGCTGGCCTCAGACACATGGCCTGGGCTCTCCGGCTCTGTCCCTCGTAGTCACACAGGGATAAACAGCAGGGACGCAGCGGAGCCCAGCAGGCCCTCAGCGCGCGTGGCACATGGCGCGTGGCGCAGCAACTGCCAGCACCTGCGCCAGGGTCCGTGGGATGCGCTGCGTGAGCACCCGGCGCCTCTGAGCGACAACACCTCCCGGTGGCGGCACGGGGCTACTTCCCTCGTCGGCAATTTGCAGGAGCAATTCACACACTAGGCCCTCCCACTTCTCGGGGCTCCCGGGAGGCCTGAGTGGGGTGACTCAGCACTCACGGAAGAGCCCTGACAGCTCAGCCCAAGAACAGACTGCCCAAGTCCATCTCGCGGTCTAAGCCCTTCAAACAGGCCGTCCGTCCTCAAAGGGGCTGGGCCCACACGCACGTCGGGCTCCGAACCGCCGAGCTGCGAGCCCGTCAGAGGCCCCGAGTCAGGAGCCCACCCCCGGGGCTGTCCCCTCGGCCCGAGGACACCGTTGGTCTCCCAGCCTAGTCACGGGGAGGAAAAGTGACACCGTGTGACCGCCTCGAGCAGGACAGAATTCCGAGTGGGGTTTTCTAAAGTTGCCCCCCAAACCGTAAGAAACTGCTAATGATTTGGAGCCAAGGCCTTCGGGGTGACCCCCGGGCCCGGTGAGGGCCTGCAGTGACGGACGCACAGCACGGGCGCCACCTTTGCCCAGGTTTCTGGAAGAGCCCGCACTTCCCCGCAGCCGCCGGGTGTGTCGGGAGACAGCGCCCTCGGTGGGGCCTGCACGCCCAGGGCCGCGCTGGAAGCCCAGCGGAGTGTCTGCAAGCTCGGCAGCGCCCACACGCCAGTGTGAGCAGCACGACCACGGCCGCACTTGTCTGACGCTCTGCCGTGTCTGCTCACTCTGCGGACGGCACCCGGGGGTCAGTTTTCACACATGCGGCCAGTCTGCGGCCTCTGAAGTGGGGGGCGGGTGTGTCGGGAGCCGAGCAGCGCTGGTTTGGCAAACCGTCACCCTGGGCACTGGCGGGGACTTTCCCTGCTCCTCCCGCCCACTCCGCTCTCCGAGCCTGGGTCAGCGGCACATGGGGGTCTCCATCCCCGTACGAGGGAGCCTGGGCCTCCCCGCGGACACACAGGGGCTCCTCCTCTGGCCCTGGAGGCTGGTGGCAGGGCAGCCCCGCCTCTGCCCCTTGCTTTGTAGAGGCCACCCTGCCAGAGCCTGGGAAGGGGCAAAGGTCTTTCTCATCTTGTCTCTTTCCTTTTGGTGTATGGAACTCTCTTTCTGAGTGAAGTATTTTCAAAAGAGAATGCCAGAGTAAGTTCTGGAAGTTTCCAGATTTGTAGGCAGAATAAATAAGAACTCAGTTTGGTTTTCAATCACGTTCGAGTTACCTGCACGTGTACGGCCTAGTTTCATTCAGTCACTGAACTCTAGCCCTCCCCAGCAAACGGCCGATGACACTTGAATGTCAAGTTTAAGTATGTCTATACACATGTTTAAATCACGCGTGCGTGACTAAAACTGCACAGAGGAATCTCCACCACACGTTTGTGGGTGGCCGGTCCTCAAGCACGTTTGGGGACCCGTGGGCGGCACCAGCCCGCCCGCATTTCGGATGCAGGAAGTGCTGTGGGAGAGTCAGCGTCATGGCGACCCCCCCAAGGGGCATCACCCCGAGTGCTCTAGACCAGCTGGCTCCACAGGCGAGCATCGTCACACTGACATAATTAGGCGGTGATGCAAGCTCACAGCGACGGCTGCTGACCGCAGTCAGTCCCCAGCAAGTCCCTCTCCCAAGTGACCCCTGATCTCCACGGGCTCTCCCGTCCTCTCTGCCCGCCTCGCACGCCCAGAGAGCAGGGACAGTTCAGCTCCTGCACAAACCCCTGGGCCCCGCGGTCAGGCGGGAGCCACTGACTCGAGTCCAGAGGTCAGGCCGCAGCCTAGGACGCAAACTTCCTGACGTGCACAAGGACCTCAGAGGTGTCGCCGCTGCGGCCGACAGCGTTAGCTCACGCTGCCCCCAGCCAGGCACGGACACTCGTTGGGACCCCATACGCGGCCTGTCACAGCCGTCTCGGCCTTCACAACCAGGAGCAGATGCTCTACACGAGCCTCGGGACCAGTGCTCAGCCTCCAGGTCCCCATGGGCCCAGGGGAGCCAGGGTGGAGGAAAGGCCCTCCCCCTCCCGGACACCTTGGTTCTACCAGCCGGAGCCTGACAAGGGCCACTCCGTGGGAGAGCCTTCCGGAAGGGCTCTGAGTGCACGGGCCGGCTCCCAACCCGGTGTGACATGGGCCCACCGGCCGGGAGCAGCACTGCCCACCCGCCTCAAGTTCACCTCTGGCCTTCAGCACCCAGGACACCTCGCCACCCCCGCTCCCTCTACCCCCACCGCTCCCCTCTCAGGACGGCCCCTTCAGGCCCTGGCCCGGCACGCTGTGCTTTCTCTTGGCCTCAGGGGCTTGGAAGGGCCTGGAAACCTGGCCGGAATGAAGAGAAGGGCCTGGGCGCACAGCTCGGGTCCTAGCACGGGCTCCGTGGCCCAAGGGCTATCCCCGCCAGGCTGGGCATGGACACTCTGCCCAGGACCCTCCGGGAACCACAGGCTGAACAACTGGAGAGACTCGGAGGGGTCGTATCCAGGAACGGAGCACCGCAGAGCCCGAGGCCAAGATGAGCCAGGACAGCAGCTCCCCATGAAGACCGAGGTTCATGCTGGGGCTGGGCGGGAGGGCCCTGAGGGCCAGAGGTTTTGGGGGCCAGCGGTCAGAAGGCTGGCCCTCCACACTGTTTCAGCAGCGTCCCCCAACCCAGAACACCCAGTGTGCGCTCTGCCTCGCAGCCGGCCAGCCGGTCCAAGCAGCCAAAGGGCCGGTCTGGCTCAGGAGAGTGACTCTGAGCCGGGCCCCACTGGTGCGGCATCTGTCCCATTCTCTCTGAGAACGAGCAAAGTGGGATAAAGGTCTCTTGGCCCTTCAAGGTCCCTTCCCAGGATCACAGGCCATGGGCCACCACCCACGCCTCTCCAGCACCCCATGGCATCCGCACGGGGCTCTGCTGCCCGCCACTGGGATTCCGTGCACACCGCACACACCCTCCCCACTACCGTTGGCCACACAGCCGTGAGCTGCGATGGGCAGCTTGTGTCCTGTGGCCCTGCCTGGCTGGACCCCAGCAGCAGCGCCCCACGGGGAGACGACCCTGGGAGAGCCCCCCCCCCCAGGCCTCAGTCTCCTCACCCACGAGGTGCAGGTCATAAAAGCACTGACTTTGGAGGTGCGATCTGAGGCCCGTGTGAGAAGCGTCACAGGTGCGTGCAGCGCAGGGCCCGGCACCCAGAGAGCGCTCCATGAGGGTGCGTGCTGAACAGACAAGGACGTGGGCGCCCCGAGCAGAGTCCCTGCCACGCCTCACAGGGCTGGTCCTGGGGACAGAGGGGCAGCACAGCCTGCGCAGCCATCGGCACAGGTTCCCGGGAAGAACTTGGCCCTCCCGCAGGGCTGCAGCCAGGAAGGAGGGTCACAGCCACCGTGTCTGCTTCCAGAGGGTCTTCTTGGCAGAGGACCTGCAGGTCCCTCTGCAGGCTCAGCCAGCCGAGAATACTCACAGTCACGGCGGGCCCTGTGGTATCTGGACAAGAGTGAGACACTTGGCCACCGACCCCAGCCGGCCGTCACTTCCAGCGAGGGAGGCGCCGCACTTCTGGGGTGCCTGGGTTTGCCTGGCCATGTAAAGAGGACAAAGGCTGTGTTCCTGGGGCATCGGAGTAGAGCGTGGTGGAGGAGCCCCGGGTCCTGGGGGGTGCAGCCCCTCCCCTCAGCTGGCACTGCAGCCAGCCCCACGCCCCCTGCGGCAGAGGGTCCCCACGCCCCGCTCCCGCCACGACACCAAGCCCCTCGCCGCCGAAACGCAGAACTCCATCACACCTGAACCAGAGCCGGCAAGCGCGCAGGGCCACAGCGGGGGCACGGGCCAGTGCTCAGCCCTTGCTGGGGGACAGGCTACAGGTCCCTGAGAACAACACTGACGCAAGAACAGAGCACAGAGGCCCTAGCGAGTGCCAGTCACACCGAGCTTATGCTTCGCCTGCAGCCGAGGCAGCGCCCACGGCCCCCGTGCCGGCCCCGGGGCACCACCGAGCTGTGACGGGGGAGCCAGCCGAGGCACGCCGCCCGGCCCGACTTCCGGTTTCTGTGTCACACCGTCCTGTCACGTCACAGCACATACTGAGCAGATAATGCTCAGGCCGGGACGCCGCCGCTTGTGCCGGCCCGTGGATGCTTCAGCCACGTTCAGTGTGGGGGCCCCCCGTCCACGCTCGAGGTTGGCACGCAGTGTCCTCAGCAGCAGACACCGCCGGCCCCTGCAGGGCGTGTTCTGGGAGCCGAGCCTCGTCTGGGGGTGAGCTCCTGCCTCCTCCGGGGCTTACTGGGGGGTGGGGGGTGGGTTGGGAGGGTGGCCGCTAGGGACACAGGGCCAGCACACTTCGGCCGCGCACAAGGCCGTGGAAGCACGGCAGGTAGGAGTCCCGCGAGCACATGCTCCTGGGCGGGCAGCCCTCCCCCGACCCGAGCCTGGGGGAGGGTGGCCAAGGCAGCCCCACTGGCCAGAGTGAGGCACGAGGGGGCAGGAACCAGAGAGTCCCCAGAGTCACCTGAACAGCCCATCCATCGGCCTGGTCAAGAAGAATCCGTCTCCACAGTGGAGGCAGGGACCCCACAGCCCGGCCCCTGGGGGCCTCGTGCAAGACAGAAACCAAACCGCTAACCACAGCCCGTCTCATCCGCCCAGAGGCCGAGAGCCACGACTGGGCTGCCCGGCAGACCATTCTGCCCGAGGGGAAGTGAGAATTTAATGTTTCCTCGTCGACACCCAGGTGCCAATGGCATGGGGTCAGACGTTCTCCGTCTCCCCCAGGCCAGGCCCAAGGCTCCGCGGACAGGGGCACCCCAACTCGGGGCTGTTTGGGACTCGCTCCCCTGGCCATACCGGGGACCACAGACAATCGCTGGGAGAGGAAGAGCTGCTTCGAGCGTGCCACAGAAGGGGCGAGCCAACACAGGTCCCAGACAAAGCCGGCCCTGCCGCCACAGGGCGAGGAGAAAACACGCGGTGAGCACGGAAGGGGCCTGGAGAGCACAGCGGCCATCGGGACCCTCTCCATGTAAGTGCGTCATCTTCTCCATTGGAGTTCTCCCCGGGGCCGCCGTGCTGCGCCTTTCTCGCCGCGTCCGCGTGGGGACGGCGGAGCTAAGGGACAGCGAGGAGGGCCAAAACGACTCCAGCAGAAGAGGCCAGGCCGGGGCCGCTGAGGACCCAAGAATGACGGCTTCTCTGAAACACACCCGAGACACAGTGACACCTGGGCCACTGCTGTCCCCTTGCAGGTAGCCATCTCCAAGGCCATGGCCTCCCGGAGTGTCAGCTGCCTGAGCCAACGTGGGCCAGACGCTAAGAAGTGTCCTCAGCACTCCACAGGCCCCGGCAGCTGTCTGGACAAGTAGGGCTCTCCAGCGACCTGCAACGTCATTAACACTCTGCAGGTACAGCCGGGCGCCGAGTGTGCGGGCCCCGCTCCGACGGAGCCCCCAGTCTGGGGTGGTCAGGCCACAGTGGACAGTCCTGTTCAGGCAGAGAGTACACAGGGGCCGCTGCCCCTCACAGGCAGGTCCTGGCAGAGCTCCGAAGCACCTGCTTGAATGTCAGGGTCAACTACAAACTTGTGCCCAAACAGCAGGGTGGGCAGATGGATGCAGCAGCCTGCTAACGCCCTGCCCGGTGGCCTGCCCAGGCCTTCACCACCAGCTCCCCCCGGCTGACCCAGAGGCCACAGGTCCTATCCACACTGCTGGGGCATGGGCCACAGACACGCCCTCCCTCCCCAGTCCCGCCTCCAGCAGGTTCAGAGTTCTCACCACACTCAGCACGCATCCCAGCCCTGTCTGTCGACAAGGACGGAGGCCAGAGCTGCCCCGGCCCAAGCAACGAGGAGGCTGTCTGCAGAGCCAGCAGCTCCCGGAACCCAGACAGCCCCACGCCTCTGTGGTAAGGCGGGCGCCAGGCCACCAAACATCGCAGGTCTGTGGCCGTGGTCTGCCTGCCCATCTGCCCACCTCTCCTTCCTGAGCACTCAGACTTCAGGGGAGCTGCTCCTGGGCCTCCACACCCCAGTTCAGCCACCTGGGCCCAGGGGCCCCTCCCCGGCTCCAGTAGGAGAGTCCCAAGAAGGCTCAAGGTCATGCCTGGGCGGGGGCAGTGCCCTCTTCCCTTGGTGGGGGTGGGGGGGGTCTCCCATCAACACAGAGAGAGAAGAGAGCAGTGCCCACAGCAGGCCCTCCTAGCCCGAGGTGCTCAGCACCCAACAGGAGCTGCGCCCAAGTCCACGGGCCAGGTCCCCACGCGAAGGGGGCCCCCGGCTCTGTAGGCGGCTGACCTGCAGCCTCACCTGCTGCCACTGCCTCTCACCAGCGAGTCGGGCCTGGCCGGGCCACCAGGCGGGCCTTGGGTCAGGCAGAGGGGGCAGTCACAGTGCTCACCACTGCGTGGACTCAGCCACCCACAGAGAGAGGGAGTCCCTCCCAGGTCACAGCGCAAGCCAACCCTGCCCTCGCCTCTGCCCCAGGTGCCGCGGTGTTTACCTACATGGACACACGTCTCCCAGGCCTGTCAGCCCGCGTCACAGAGAAGAGACTCCTAACGGGCGGCCACTCGGCAGCCTGGGGGCCACAGCCGGACAGTGCAGGCCCACTCAGGGCTCCCCACACTCCGGGCGCCCAGTCGCCTTCCTGGCTGTGAGTAAACACGCCGGTGTTGGCGGCACACTGGGTCTGCCCGTGTTGCAATGCCTGGCACTGGCCGCGCAGCACGGCCTGCAGACAGCCGGCCCGGACGTCACCCGGGCAGCACGTCATGTGCCAGGCCGCCGCGGGATGGACTGCCCTGAGCCCGCGTCAGCTGTCCGGCTCACAGACGCGCCACACTCTGCTTCGCCCCCAGCACCAAGGAATGTGAGCGCCTGGAGGGGGCAGCGAGCTGCTGCTGGCAGACTCCAGCCGTCAGCCAACGCCAGTCCTGAGGGCTCTGCAAACACTCCACAGGGGGCGGGGTGGGGGGGGGCGCTCCAAAGTCACACAGAGGACTCAGCTCCTTACAGAGCTCCGTGCCACTACTGTCAACCGGCATCAAGGAGCAGCTTTTTTTTTTTTTAAAGATTTTATTTATTTATTTTCAGAGAGAGGAGAAGGGAGGGAGAAAAAGAGGAAGAGAAACAGCAGTGTATGGTTGCCTCTCACATGGCCCTCACTGGGGACCTGGCCCACAACCCAGGCATGTGCCCCGACTGGGAATCGAACCAAGACCCTCTAGTTCCCAGCCCGCGCTCAGTCCACTGAGCTACACCAGCCGGGCAAGGAGCAGCTTTTAACAGCACGTTACGTGCCGAGACCTGAGACCTGCCACCAGCCCCACAGATGCGGACGTGACAGCTTCTCCCTGGGGGACGCAAGGGGGACTGGGGACGGGCCAGCCTCGTCCCCATCCCCTGGTGGCTCTGGGCCTCCTTGGGCATAAAAAGCTCAGCACAGGTCACTTTATCCTACAGGTCCCCAGAGTCAAGGCCCTGCCGCGCCTCCAAGCAGTAAAGTGACACTGGGTGGGGGTGGGGGAGCTGGCTGTTTCGATAAAATCAATAAAATTCTGATCGAATGTTCCAAAGTCACAAAGTCAGACACTCTCAGTTTAGACTTGAGGGATCTCACGGGGAGGTAAACCTGTCACATCCAAAGGCCCCAGGAGCCAGTGTGCCCTCCTTGCTGGCCTCACACGTGCTGCGCGGGGAGGGCCACCAGGCAGGCTGCACGCCAGGCCCTCCAGGCGAGCCCCCTGAGGCAGGGGGCACGGGCCCAGGGCCCCAGGGCCCCAGCAATGGCTCCACCTCAATGACCTCGGCGTCACTGCCATGGCCCTGCCCCGGGCTCCTGGAGGGTTTTGTCGAGTGCCCGGGAACCCGGCTGTCCCCCCGGCAGCTGCCACCCACCAGACCGCTGGCTGCCACAGAGAAGGACTAGACACAGCCTCTCACGTGCCCGCATGCCTTCCGTCGGCACGGAAACCGTGTGCGCAGCCAGGACCATGGGGCTCAGTTCTGCCGCAGCGGTCCTGTCCAGCACTGGCCCTCGGCTCCACCCTGCAGCGCAGATGACAGGAACCGGGCATCGTCACCGCCCTGTCTGCACAGCCACGGTGGGCGAGGTGGAGGCAGGATTCAGAGGAAGGCAGGGCCCTGAGGCCGGGGGACGCCTGCCGCGAGTGCCCGGGCAGCTGTGCACGGCGGCCACACCACGGCCCCAGCCGCACGCTGGGCCATGACCACTAGAGCAGAGCTCGGACCCAAGTCTGGGCGCTGCGCCAGCTCGCGAGGCCCACCGACAGACACGCCTCGCGGTTTTCCACCTCGCTCCGCAGGCGCAGGCCCCGCACCCCGGGCCTTCCAGGCTCTCCCCTGAAATGTGTACAGAGCTTGTGTCTCGGGGAAAGAAGTGCCTTCCAAAGAAACCCCGCGCACAGGGCACGTGACCGTGGGAGGAGGGACAACCCGAGGCGTTGTGTAGCCAGGACTTAGCGCCTCTGTGCGCAGAGCTGAGTGAGAGTGAGGGGCCCGCAAAGGCAGGTGCTCATGGGGGACAGGGTGCGGGGGCCAGGGCATGTCCTGAGACACCTGCTTTGGCCACGATCGCTGGGCCACTGTGAAAGGCCACCAGGTCAGTAGACCCCGCTGGGGCCCAGGCAAGGGGACCGGGCCTGCGGCCCCATGTAGGGAAGCTAGGAAAAAGCGCCACAGGAAGGACACGTCCATGCCTGGGTGGACGCAGGGTGGAAGCATGTCGAGAAACCAGAGGCCACCCGGCAAGGGACCAGGGGAGTCGGGACAGGCCTGGGGTCCGACAGGCTCAGGCCAGCGCATCCTGCAGCGTCTCCCAGGCAGAGACGCCCAGGCCCTGCTTCCCCAGCGGCGGAAAACAGCACCCACGTCGGCCTGCAGAGGCGCGCTCCCAGACCCGAAGAAGGTCTGTAAAACGTGATCAGACCTGAAGTCACAAAACAGAGAGAACCCAGGGAGCAGGAGTCTGGCCAGGACAGACTCCAGTCCTAGGAAAGCTGATCTGACACCAAACGCCTGTCAACAGCAGGCTCGGGGCACAAACAGAGTGGCACAGGGTCACCCTGGAGCAGGCGGCTGTCCGGAACTGTCACTCAGTCACTGCACAGCCCTGGGCCCCTCGACCTCTCTGTGCTTCAAGTCCTCACCTGCTGGAGGGCGGCTGGGACAGCCCAGACTGCCCTGAGGGGCCTGTCGGGGCAGGAGAGACTCCGTGTTAGCTGTCAGCACTAACATCAAAACTCGTCAGGCACGTGTGAAGATGATCCGAACAGAAGTTGTCGAAACAAAAACTGTGACAACTAAAATTTAAAAGTAAACACAGGAGTTAAATACTCCACGAGGCAGAGCTGGAAAGAGCCGGTGAGCAGCAGAGCGGCATCGAGGGGAGGGCCTGGAAGGCAGCGCAGAGAGACAAGGCAGTGGCGAGCCCAAGGGGCCGGGGGCGGGGCGTGGGCACGGACACACACCTGCCGGGATCCGGGAGGGGGAGGCGCCGACGTCTGGCGGACTCGAGCCAAATGCAGGCGGGCTGCGAAAGCCGTCAGAGAAGGCGGTGAGCCCAGCCAGCCAGCAGTTAGAGGTAAACGTGCTTGGGAGGCCCGGGGCTTGTGCACGCAGGCCGGGCGCACGGCCGGGTGGGCAGACCACGCAGGCTGGCCGGGCACACGGAGCTCCAGCGCACGCCGTGGCCGGGACGGGGGCTGCTCCATCAGTGGTGCAGGGTCAGCTGGGGAGCCACTGGGAAAACAGAAAATTAGACGACCCCCGCCCCACACTCACGCGCAAGTCTTCTCTGCACGGGCCAGGGACTGAATGCACGGACAGAGAGCAAATAGGTCCCAGAAGAAAACGAGGCCTGAGGTTCGAGCTCCAGGTGCAGCCAAGGGACAAAAGACATCCGTAGGTCCACACCAGGGCAGAGTAGGGCGTCCCAGGAAGAATCCAAAAAACCACAGACACGCCATGCACCTCCCAGGTAGGCTCCTGCTCCTCACGCACAGAGACTCCGACGAAGTGTGCGGACAAGGACCAAAGTCCTCACCGCAGAAGAGGCCACAGGCACAGACGGGAGAGCGGCCCTAAGCCGAGGCTCCGTGTCCCCGCCATCCGCAGGCACGCACGGAGCCTCCTCTGCTCGCTGCACCGTGTGAGGACTGGCACGGGCAGGCGCCACGGCGCGGGGGAGTGCGGACGGACACAAGCTTTGAGGCAGGAAAATTGGGCAGAATCGAACCCAGGTCTCTCTGCTCACTGTCTGGCGGTCATCCCTCTGCAAAGGAGTCTGAGTCGCAACCCCGACGGCAGGAAGGTGTGCGCTGCAGCTGAGCCCGAGCACGGGTCGCGACCTGCCCCCAGATGCCAACGTGGGACTGCGGCGGAGGGCGGCTGCACACGGCGAGGGGCGGCTCTGTGCGGCGAGCAGAGCTCCCAGGACGGGCTCTGAGTGGAGGAGCCGAGGGCACAGGCGCTGCCTGGAGTCAGCGCCTGGTTTGCAAGAAAGACTGGCCATGTCTGCTCAGCTGTCCGGAGGCCAACTGGGAGGCCAGGGTGGACGGGGGTGGGGACAAAGGGAGGAACAGGAGTTCCACAGCGGAGAGGTCTGGCAGCTCCCCCTCAGCCAGAGCCATGTCCCCAGATATGGGCCAGGTGGACACACGGCCCCCTGACATGGTGCACTAGGGACACAGCACTCTGGCTCCGGCCCCAAAGGCGCCACCTGAATCCAACCGCGAGGAACCAGAAAGTCCCAGCCCGGGGGGCAGTTCACAAAACGGCCGCTGCACCCTGAGGCTCTCGGCCATGAAGCGCACAGACAGACAGACTGACAGACTCAGGGCTGCTCCAGAGTCAAGGGGCGGGGGGCCCTTCCCATGCGATGGAGGTGGCATCAGCACCGCTTCCAGTGACGCCCTGGTGCGGGTGGGGGCCCTGTCCCGGCAGCGGCGGAGACATGCCCTGGCCCCGGGTGGCACCGCCCGACCACTGACCCCCGCGGGTCCCGGAAACTCCTTTGTGAGAAGAGATGTACAAGGCAGTTCTTTTACTACTCTTAAAGCTTTTCTGTAAGTCTGAAATTATCACAAAATTGAAGTTAAAGGAAAAATAGAAAGACTTAAGGGCTAAAACTTCTCCAGAATTTTTGAAAGACACTAATCTCCAAATTCAAAAAGTCTAAAATAACATCAAGGCAGGTAAGTGCGGAGTCAGTGGAAATGCTTAGAAGACCGAGAGAGACTGCAGAAGCGCCCGCGGAGAAGCGGCAGGGACACGCGGGCACGGAGCTCGGCGCAGCGACAGTGGCACTGAGCAGCCCGACGTCACCTTCAAAGGGAAAAGCATCTGTGCGCCTAGAGCCCCCGCCCGCGGCGGCAGCCACGGGGCGAGTCAGAGGGCCGCGGCGGATGGCGACATGCGGGCGGGCGGCTGCCACCGCGGCTTCTGAAGCTCGCCGCGTCCGGCAGAAGGAAGGAGGTTTACCAAACGGCACGCACACAAAGCAGAGGGAGCACAGAGCGCAAGACTGCAGAGGCCCCGACACGAGGGGCCAGCAGACACGACGTCCACACGACGAAGGTGTGTTCGCGGAGAGAGACCGAGTGAAAAGAGGGGACATGCCCCTAAAAGGCAGCAGACGGTACGAGCAGCGCCCATTTTTTATTACAAACTCTTTCATCGCACAGTCATGAGCATGCCATTTGGTAACATGACAGAATCACGCTCCAGCACACCGTGTGACGTTTCAGGTGAAACGTTCGAACTGAAACCGGACGTGACCACACCCGTGCGATCACCCCACCGACCACACCGAGCAGGCCTGACCCCAGCCGGACCCTGCACGCCGAGCCAGCTCTGTGCCAAGCTGTGGTCGGCAAACACGCAGGCACGCCCGCGCACACACGTGCACGACAGAGAGATCAAGATCAAGTCTGCAAATCAGGAAGAAAACAAAACAAACCTCCACACGGAGCAGCACGCACGGCCCAGGAGAAGGTACGACCAGCCAAAACAAGGCGCTCAGGTTCCCCGGCAATCCAGGGCGAGCACAGCGGGATCCGGTTTCACCAGCCGGCCCATGCGGCGTCGGCAACATGAGGCGCTGGTGGGGGCCGGAGCCGGCGCAGACGGAGCAGTCGCGTCGGGCTGGCGCGGCACAGAGAGAGCCACGTGACGCCTGCCTGCCTGGGCACCCCCGTCCCCGAGGAGGGACCACACGTGTGTGCCGGAAAAGGCCGAAGAAAACGCTCACAGCGCGACGTCGAGGGGAGCAACATCTGAAAACGGGCCGTGCGCCACCCACAGGGCAATGAGCAAGCTGTGGAAACTCGAAGAATGGGCCACCAAACACCACCCGAAGCTGCTGGTTTACAGCTGCACGCACACACGCGGGCCCTCGCCGACATGGTGTTGTTTTTAAAGAAACCTAAAATAAAACACACGCTATGACTCCATGAACATGAACTTCAAAAACACATGAAACCAAAACCACGCTATTGAGGACCATACCCGTGCAATTCTCACTAAAGCCAAGGAGGGACCAGCGAACGCCCAGGGGTCAGGACGCGGCCCCTGCCGGGGACGGGGAGTGGGCCCGCGGCGGTGGCTCCGCTTTGCTTCTTTAAGCAACGCCTTAGGTCTACTTAGTCTGTAGCAGGTAAATGTTTCATTCTTAAATTTAAAATAACGTGTGGAAAAATCAAAAGAATGAGTGCAGCGAGGTGGGAAAGAAATAGCACACGCCTGGCTAGAACTGCAGAGAGCAGACGCCAAACCCCACGCCACGGACAGAGGCCTGTGGCCAGACCAGAGGTGCTCAGAACAGGGACAGACAGGGAGACAGGGACAGACCACCCGGGAGAGTCCTCTGTTACGCAGAAACCTGGAACTCTACGCAACCGAAACTGTCTTCTTTGGTATTGAACTTTCCAATTAATTATTGCCAAATACAAAATAGGCTGACGCGGGAGGGTTTCTTATAAGCTATGTAGTTCCTCAGTCTTTGGGGTTCTGGGTTAACCCCAGGAAACCGGGGGGCGTCTGGAAGGACACGGAACAGACGTGCTGAGTGCACAGCGATGGCCCATCAGCCCGAGGCTTCAGCTCCCCAACCGTGGGAAAGAATGGCTTCCGCTCTCCAAACTCCTTAACCTACTTACAAAGGCTATACAAGGGGGGACCCCCCAAAACAGAATTAGCTTCTGGAGGGCGGGCCCCTTGTAGGACAGGCTTCCGCTGTAGGCGAGTGTTCTGGAAACCATCTGTGGCAGTGTGCCAGCTGGTGTTGTTGTGAGAGGCTGCGTTAGGATTTGGTGAATTTTTTTAAAGACCCTTTTGATGCATTTGCCCATTTCACGATGGGTGATTTACAAGCCCACCTGCCCACACCACGCTGAGTGTTCAGCAGCTTTTGACCAAATCCGCATGACCCCCACGCCCCACCCTCCCTGCTCACCTGATCTTGCCCCGAACAATTTTTGCTTCCCCAGATGAAAAGTCCTCAGAGGGAAAGGTTTTTCCAAAGTGGAAGAGATGAAACAAAAAATGGCAGAAGCAGTAAAAGGCATCAACATCAACAAGCTCGAACACTGAGCTGTGGAAAAGCGTCTCGACGGCTGCGCTGCATCCGACGGAGAGCGTTCTGACGGCGACTGCGGCATAAACATGGGGGATACGCACGATTTTTATTAATAAGTTCTGGGTTTTGGGGGGCCCCTCATATGCTTCTTTGAAGTTTAGGGATATTTTTATTACGAAAAATTGGAGCCCTTATTAACCTAATCCTCTGTCAACTCTCTCCCCGGCTTCAGGAGCCCCACAGCTTCCCTGTCCCGCACAGCGCCGGCAACGGGGCCCTCGGCGGCGGGGACCACGCCCCACGCAGCTGCCACAGGCTCCCCCGTGTTCTGGTTAGGGTTTGACACCTCTGCCCAGAAGCAAAGTCTGCGTGTAATTTGCGTCTTATCACTGTCTCTTGACAGGTTTCCCGCATGAGGCACTTTCGGCCTCAAGATTCCGCAGCCCGTCTGGACGGGCAGGGCGACCTGCATGGCCTGGGGACGGTCTGAGAGAGGCCCTGAGGGTGGGTGCTCAGCCTGGGAGGAGCGCTCGGCGTGCCCTTCCCCAGCAGCGCCCGAGTCCGCAGACCTCCCTGGTCAGGGGCAGTTCACACGTCTTCTCGGCAGCAGGGGGACGGCGAGTGGGGGGTGCTTCCCTTCCATCTGAAGTTCAGGCTCTTCGTCACGGGGATGCTCTGGCGTACTCCTCACTGGGCAACCTGACTCTCCATCCGAAAGCTCAGAGCCCTTCAAATGGGAGCATATTTTTCAAGTTTCCCCTGCAGTCCTTCCTCCAGGTCAATCTCCTGTCCCTGCAGAAGCCCCAACGGGGCACGCTGTCCGAAGGTCACTTCCGTCTCTCAGCAGGAGGGCCCTGCCCATCTCCGGGCTGAGCCCAGGGCCCCCCTGAGTGACAGCTGCCCAAGACCAACATTCCCACAAGCCTGCAACACCCTTGCATTCGGGCGCCTGCAGTCCAGGAAAACTACTATTACATTTCTAAGAACAATGTGAATTTTCATTTTTATGACCAAAAAAAGTTTTATTGAGAATGTTGTTCCACCTAAACTTACTGAATGGACTTTCCTCGTCCTTACATCTGTCCTGGCTCTTCCTCAGGGCTGTCTTCCTCGCTCAGCGCTGTCCACACCGCCCTGAACGAACCATATGGTTCATTGGTTCTACTTAATGAACCATATAGTTTATCATTAAAAGTAACACAAACACAATGCAGACATAAAACCATCCATCACTTCAAACAGCTGCCAAGTCCTGTCGGGCGACACCTATGGGCTCCCGCCTGCCGGAGGGGCCGCGGGGAAGGCCTCAGCCCCAGGCCGCCGCATCGCCTGGCAGGGGCACGCATACATCTCTGTGCCCGCACACGGCACCTCCTCGGCCTCCACAGGGCCTGCAGTCAAACACCGCTGACGTAGCGTGCCCAAGTGCTTCTCACACGCGTGTGCATGCCGACTCCGTGCCTCCGTCTCAGGGCCCCTGCACCGCTTGAAAATACTCAGGACCCCAAAGTGCTTTCATAGGTGTGGCGATTATCACCAATACCTGCCATCAGAAGTTAAAACTGGGAATTTCTTAAACTACGGATTTAACGCATTTAAAAATGGTAACGAATGTCACTGAATGTTAACATGCATTACATATTCTCACGACAAAGTGCCCTCTGCACAACGCAGACAGTGCCCGAGCGGGCGGCTGCGTCTGCCCCCCCACAGACGGCTGCTGTCTGGCTCAGGGCGGGCAGGGACCGCCACGCCAGCCCCATGTCCCAGAGGCTGTGGGGGTCCGTGAGGTGGGACGATGAAGGAATCCGCCTGGCGAGGACGCAGCAGGAAGAGGGGCGGTGCGCACAGCCTCAACAGGCACCTGCGCATGATCGCGTCTGCCTGTGGGAGAGCTCAGCCGCAGGTGGGCCGTGAGCCACCGCTGCGTGCCCGGCCACCCCAGAACCCGCCCCCGGCCCCACGAGGGACCCACCCGAGTGCATCCGCGACGCCGGGCTGGGTCCCGCGCGCACACGGCCTCAGTGAGACCGCCCCAGGCCAACACGGGTCGCAGACAACACGTGCCGCAGACAACATGTGGGGGTGTGTACGCTCGGAACTCCCATTCTCACAGGACAGCGGGGATGTCGTCACTGTCAACACAGTGTCGCTTGTCTTCTTCCAGGTGACAGCCTCGCTGCGTCAGTGAGGAAACCTCAGGCGAGCAGGCGAGTCTGAGAAGCCACGGTTGTCTATCTGCAAGTCGTTCTACACGCAAGGACGGTGGCCCCTGAAGACCGCAGCGGCTCCGCTGGGCCGCGGTCACGGGACCTGCTCCTGAGCATGGTCGCCACATGTCACCGGTGGCAGAGCTCCTCCTGCGCACCTGCGCGTCACGCACGGCATTGAACGGACGTGCCTCCGTGGCACGGGCCTCTGTGGGGCAGATGGCATCACTGCCTGCTCACCAGGAGCATCCCCGCGCCCAGCGGAGAGGAGCCGGCAATGTCCTGGGCGCGGTGCCCGGCCCACACCCCCTCCCACGGCTGTCCCACTCACGGCAGACACGCCGACACAGCGAAAGGAAAGGGACACCTCAGCGGCATAGCAAAGGCGCTCTGACCTCACAGACCCCCTGCGAGGAAGGTCTGGCGGCCCCGGGCCCAGGCGGACCACGCGCACCGACCAGCATCGCACCCCCAAGGGCGCGAACAGCACGCCTCCGGCCGCGGCCCCAGGACGGTGGCCCGTGCCACAGCAAGAGGCTGTGCGTAGAAGCAAAGGGCCCGGACGGGGCCCGGCCGCGACCACGGCGGGCTGTCCCGGCGCTGCTCGCTGAAGCCCCCAGACACGCCTCGCACTCTGGGCGTCCCGCCCGAGGATGGCAGCGGGGACATGGCAGCAGCCGGCCTCTCCGCCCTCCACGGGAAGAAGGTGACCCCACCTGCCCTAGTCCCCTCCCCTCCAGAAACAGGCCTGGGCTCCCCAGCGGGGTCCCCATGCCCACCGTGTCCACGCCAAGCCCCTGCCAGTGTCGGGGATGTTTCTCCCCTCCACATCCTGTCCACACAGGTCCCCTCGGCTCCACCTTCCAGACACGGGTCACCCGCCACAAAGCACACACAGGTGAGCACCCAGCTCTTCCCGGGATCCCACGGCCGTGGCCTCACTGGCCAGTGGCCCTGCTGACGCTCCCGCGTCTCCCTGCAGCCAGATGACCTGTGCGGCCAGGAGCACACCGTGAAAACGCCTGCGTTCCTCCCGGTCCAAACCCTCCCAGGCTGCCTCCGACTCTGGACACACCCCACCCCGACCGCACTGGCCCCTCATCCTCGCTGCCATCCTCATCCTCAGCAGTGCCGGCGACACCAACGCTTACTCAGGATGGTGAGCTCAGAGCCAGCAAAGTGTTTCAACCAGAGACAAATGGCCTGCAGATCCCCTGGGCGGGGACTTCCTTCGTTGGAGCCGCGGTCTTCTCAGCTGGGAAACGCGGACGCCCCTCACTGGCTAGAAGCAGCCGGCCGCACGGCGGACTCGCTGCTCGTTAGCCATGTTTGCTGTGAGGCGGCCACTCGTTCGGGTGCTGTCCGGCCTCCCCACAAGCTCCACACACCACGCACTGCGTGGGAGCTTCTGGGGAGCACCGGCAGACCCCGGTGCTCAGGACAGCCTGGCATATGGGAGGTGCTCAGCAAACGTACGCCTGTCTGTACGTGTTTATTCACTTTGTACAGCCGACACGCACGAGCTACTTACTGACTCTGATCTGTGTGCTGCACGTGCGCCCCCCCCCCAGTCACACCCTCTGCCATCACCAGGTGCTGCCACCCCAGCAAGCGTCTCCAGACCGAGAGGTGAGTGCGGTGGGGTAGGAGGGAGCTGAGAAACGTACTCGTCCAGGTTCCCCTCCTACCAAGGGGCAGCAGGGGGCCTGGGTCTGCCCCTGGCCCGTGCCCCCAGCCCCAGCCCTGGGACAGACTCCTGTGTCCCGGCCTCTCCGACTATGGTGTTGCTGCTGAGTCAGAGCCCAGCTGCTGCTGGGGAGGGGGCGGTGGGTGCACACGTGAGTGTCTGTGTGTGCATGTGCGGAAGTGTGCGAGAGTTTGTGTGAGCATGTTTGTGAACATGATTGAGCATGTGTGAGTGTGTACGTGTGTGTGAGCGTGTGCGTGTGTATGAGTGTGTGGGTGTGTGTGTGGACATGTGTGTGGACATGAGTGTGTGTGCGTACATGTGTGTGTGTGTGAGAGTCCATGTATGCGTGAGTGTGTGTGCACATGCCATCCGGGGCGGGGGGTCCTCAATGGCTGGGGCACACGGGCTACAAACCTCTTAATAATAAACACATTGGCCACGAGTACACACACGTGTGTCAGGATGCGCCACTTGAGTGTTACTCACTGCAGAACAAGACATCCAAGTCCCAGCCTTGCAGGGTTTCTAGCGCTGGCCATCAGAACCCCGTCCACTCTGCGGGGCACGTGGGAGGTCCAGGCGCACGCACGTCACACGGCCTGGCCGAGAACTGCAGCAAAGCGCAGCCTGGGGTCTCTCTCAGGACCGGCCCCCTCCGCCACCGCAGTCGGTGGGGGGGGG